>CM022752.1:19413922-19603922 GCA_012411365.1 Ameiurus melas
CGTTTTTGCTCTCACATGTTGTAGCAGCTATAAACAGTTGTTTCCTCACAAGCCTCTCACTTTTCTTTCTCTTGTAGGTAATACGACGGAAAATCACAGCTTGACATGTTGCCAAGAAACCACAGTGTTACCTCTTCTGTCCTGAAGACTTACAACACAAGCTCTCGCACCGACGACTCCTTCCAGAAACGTTAATGTTAAATAAACATATCTATACAGAAAATGTCGCCACAGCAACGCTTTTACACGTGTTTGTTTGTGAAACACGTTTTTGATTTGTTTATTATTTAGTCTTAGATTATGATTAGTGCCCATTCTGCGAGTACCTCTGAACGAGCGGTGACTATAGAAACAATGATGTATTAGAACAAGCACACGAGTATAAATAAACATTGTGATTTGCCTCGAACAGAATCCAGAGTTCAATAGACCATCCATATTCTATACCGCTTTATCCTTTTTCAGGGTCACGGGGAAACCTGGAGGTGGGGTACACCCTGGACAGGGTGCCAATCCATCACAGGGCACAATCACACACACACCCATTCACACACTACGGACACTTTTTGATGCATGTCTTTGGACAGGGGGAGGAAACTGGAGTACCCGGAGAAAACCCCTGCAGCACGGGGAGAACATGCAAACTCCGCACACACAGAGCAGCAGGGGAATCGAACCCACGACCCTGGAGGTGTGAAGTGAACGTGCTAACCACTAAGCCACCATGCGCGAGTTCAAAATTCATGAATGAATAATTAAGGAGTTTAGGTATTATTTTGGGATTTTGTAGGTGTTTTTTTTAGAGCGAGTCAACACAAGACAGGGCGTATAAAAAAAAAAAACAAGTTCTCTCTCCAGGCAACATGGTGAGATCTGATTAGATCAGTAACGCCCTTCAGCGCGGACTGAGTGCGGCCAAATAAACGCTTCTACAAAATGAAAATCTATTTCAGGAGGGACCTGGCACGGCACGGCTGGGTTAATATTTAATGAACAAACAGGAATGTGATGCGGAGGCAGGCTTTAGCGGGCCGCCATGTTTACACAGGAGCAATTTGCAGGGGTTTTTTTTTGTTGTTTTTTTTTTAAATAAGAGCCGGATTTGATTTATGGTGGAGAGTGAGAACGAGGAAGGGACACCCCGGGCAGGAGAGAGAGACCCCTCACTTCGAGCTCTTTTCCCGAAGAAATGAGGAGTCAGCATGTTGACTGGATAACAAGACACTTCATCAAGCGCTCCCTTAGCGACGGAGTGGCTCCATATCGATTCCGGTCGACTTGCCACGCGTTGGGGAGTGGCGGGGTTTTTTTTTTAATGCCGGTGTGCGCACTTTTCCAAGACTCCATATGGAGTATGGGGTGCTCTGCAGTAGTAACTCCTTTTAGAACAGGCAAGATTTTCTTACAAGGACGTGCTAAGCACCTTGAGTCTACTCCAACAGCTTGCCTGTGTTTATTTTTATACTGTGTAGGCGTTGAGAGAAAAACATTTGTGAAATACTCTGTAATGAATAAAACACAGGAAAATACTCAACAAAGGTGGCGTGATGACTCGGGCTTACTCTTCCCAGCCGTACTTTTCCAAGAACTGCACGTCCTGATGTCCTCTTATACTGCAGCAGTTTGCCAGCGATTACATTCGTATTAATTAAAGAACAACAAAATGTACTTATTATCCATTTACAGTTGCGTTTACTGTTGTAGAACGTCTGTGAAAGACATTCCTGTTCTCAGTTTCATTACAGCAGCTATAAACAGTCATTCCCTCACCAATCTATTTGTTCTCTCTCTATAAGGTTGTTAGAAAGCTCTCCTACACAGAACCTTTACCATAGGGATATGACTAGTATATGATTAATAGGAGTATTACAGGTTGTACTCATATTAATATTACTGATTTAATTATGCAAAAATGCACCTCAATATGTTTTTGTCTGTTTGCTCATCTGGGGAACCCTTAAAGATTCTATGTAGAACTATTAGAAACCTCTGAGCCATCCATAGAAGCTTTAGAGAATGCTTTCTTTCTAAGAAACACAATGAGACATGTTGGTAGAGGATTATTTTACGAGAGCACCGCTACTGAAGTGCCAGCGATGATCATTTTTGTAAAGATTAATGAGCAACACATTGTGCTTTTTTAAAATCCATTTATAGTTACATTTAATGTTACGGATTGTCCGTGAGACAAGCCAGTTCCTTTTATCCTTTGTTACTGAGAAACTGTAAAGTGTAAACTTGCCTCCTGAAAACTTTCCTGCTGCACTGGAGAGCTGACACTGGAGACTCCTTCCATACATGTCTTGGAAGCGGAAACATCACCATATCAATTAAATATGTTTATTATTAAGGCTTACATACTGGTCTGTGGAGCATCCGGCGTATTATAAGTCCCTGGGAACATGCTGTTACTATAGAAACGAATACATTAATAGTGTATAAACCTGTTGTTTAAGTTGTTGTAGATTAATTACTTTGCACCTTCTGATTAAAAAAATAAATCAACAGCCTTATGGGGCACAGTGTTACAGGAAAATAATCAACATAGTTTACATTGAATGAATGAATCCTGTAGTCCAGTCCAGTAGTAATCCAGCTTCAAAGAATGGCAAATACAGGATGAGTAATCTACGTGTAGTCTGTAAATCACGCACTTTTAATGTTTTTGGTTGTCTGTATAAATCTTGGTGGTACTCACAGATGAACAAATCAAAAAAACTATAATAAAAAAAACAACAACAACCGTCACATCCATGACAAAGAAATTGCATGCTACTTATTCTAAAAGTGACTGAATTCAATTCTCACTATGGCTTGAGAGGACGTAATCACATTGTAATTTTGTATAAAAAAAACAACAACAAACATCCAGAGGATTTTTCTCTTGGCGGGAATCCCATCAGCAGCCGACTGTGTGTGATGTGAGCAGGTGAAAAAAAAAGGAAGACACTTTTCTCTCAAGTTTTTTTTCTTCTTCTTTATCTTTATTTGCACGACCGATCTTGTCAAGTATAAACCCAGATTAGCTGTGGCTTCGGCGTGTGAGCTGTGAGTATGCACAGCTCCACCAAGGCCAATTATTATGCCTCTGTTTTCCCAACCGATGACCTTGGAACCAATAAAAGGGTCTTTATGGGAGTGTGATGTCATCATTCGGTCACACCGCATGAGGCTGATAGATCGGCTTGTGCCGCAACAATGCCGATTTCACACCCTGGAGCGGCGGGTGGCCGATGCTTTACGAAAAAGAAAAAAACAGTGTTTAATCAGTCTTTCTCATGGAAAATAAAAGCGCCGCTGCCTTTCAGATTAGAGTTATTTAGACATTCATGAAGTGTAACTTTAAATATACGTTCACCTTAACATAAACAGAAAAAAAAAACTAGCAAACTTTGTTCTCAATGTTTTCATGTGAACGTTAAAAAAAACCTTATAGTTTTGCAAAGCTGCTACTTTGTGGTACCCCTGGAGCAGATAATGTTTAGGGCCTTGCTCAAGGGCCCAACAGTACCAGCATATCAGTAACCAAGAGTTTTAACCACTGAGCCACATCTACACCTGAATCCATGGTTCTGGCGCTGCAAACTGCTCTGTGAACTGAGATTTTGGATACGACCCGGTCAGAGAATTTATATTAAGTGTAACCATAAGCAGTAGGTCCACCTCATCTTGAATCCTTGTCAAATCTTGGTGTAAAACTTGTGTCTCTAACACTCAGTACACTCATCATTCTTGAGGCATTTGACTTAACAGTTTTTGACTTACTATCTGGTGCTCAAGTAAGTGTTTTCAATTCATTTTTGCATTTTTAATAAGTGTTGGTGGTGTTAGTTGGTGTGTTTTGTGTGTGTGTGTGTGTGTGTGTGTGTGGGGGGGGTGTTACGATGGCTTAGGGGTTAGCACATTTGATTCGCACCTCTGGGGTTGAGGGCTCGTATATCACCTCAAGCCTGGAGCTTGCATGCTCCACCCGTGCCTCAGGGGCTTCCTCTGGGTTGGCCATGGTGTCCCCTGAGTTCCTGGCTCCCTCGTAACCCTGCATTGGATAAGCGCTACAGAAAATGGATGGATGGGTGGATGGATGTTGACAGTATTTTTGAAAATACTGTCAGTGTGGACATGATTGTTATTATTTCCGATGTTCTGAAAAATATCCATACAACAATATGGAAGAATCCAGACGAAAAAAAAACCCAAACATCCTTCTACATCTTCTCTCTACTGTCCTTCCTTCTATTAAATATTCCTCATATGTTTATTACGAAGCCAGACAGCATAGTGCGAAAGTCAGAACATCTCCCGGTCTGCCTCTCAAGGAGTGTGTTCCTTAATCTCGATCGTGACTCCGAGCTCCTGCGTCTTTGCTCTGTTCTCCGCTGACAGCTCGTCGGATAAAAGCTAGGAGCTCTGGCAGGCTGCCTTGACAAGGGTGTCAGCGGTGCTTTGAATTATACACGTTCAAGCCTTAATAAAGGGTCTTGGAATTGATCCTTTAAAGAAAAAGTAGAAGATGACAATGACGGAAAAGACAAAGGCCAGAAAGAGATGAAAGGAAGCACATCTCCTGTCAAGACGGTCTATTCATACGACATTAAATAATGTAGTGTTCGTTCAGAGGTGGCATCAACGATTAGCAGTGGAACAGTACGTAGCCATGCGCATGCCATGTGATGGGAAAATCTACATGGTTTTTATGGTCGATCCAGAATTACTGGCACCCTTCAAGAGAGTTGGTCAAAATTGGTGGTCACTTACAACCTCTCTTTCAAAAACTATTAGATGCTACTTCCATAAAAACAAACTCTCCTGCAGAGCAAAATACAAGATCTTCTGAACTTCTCAATATCACCAAGCCTCACTGGAATCAAATTTTGGAGGAATATAACTTAAGGAAACTTAAGCTGTTTGTTCTTCATGCCGAAAATCTCTGAAACCTACCCTGGAGGTGAATCAGTGATTCTTTTCAGCTCTTGTAAATGCTGACCATGAATTTTGATCAATATCAGTATCAATCTTAGCTGAAAACCTGGTGGCATCTGCCAGGAGGTTAGGGAATGGTTTATACTTGTTGTACCTGTGAGTATGCAAGATGGCAGCCATGTATATCCTTCGTTCATGTGTAGTACATACAGTACGGATGCACATAATATGGGCAGTATAGTAATGACACGAGGCCAAACAAACTAGAGATGGTTTTGAGTATCAACACAAACCATTTTACGGTCCAAACCTCATACTGTATATCGATCTTGTGGATCTTCTAGATAAGTAAATGCTTTTAAATGCAAGGTCATACTTTGCGATTCGATCTGGGCAGCAGTGGAAAGTTTTCAAGAGAAGCCAAGTCAGCTTGTCCAGTAAAGCCATAAAGAGTACAAAAATACACGAAACATTTTACAAGTCAACGTTAAACAACATAATGGTGTAGAAGGAGGTTTGGCTCTCTGCTGCTCTCTAGTGGATGTCACTTTTAATTTTCCTGACGTATATAATGCCAGGGACACACTAGGCGTTTATATTTATTTATATAAAACCATGGGAGAATGATTTTTAACATTATAATCCTCCAAATGCACACACTAGATGATTCGGTGAGACCGCAAGACCACAACCTGATTGTAGTAACGATTTCACAGACACGAGATCTCACAGAAACTCGCGTTTTATGAAACGTGAAGACTAACAAACATAAAGGACGATCAATGTTAGCTGGCTCTCCTGGCATGTTTGGGATCGGGGAGGCTCCGACTCAATCCAGAGCATTAAAATAATCGTAATGACACCATACAATTGTGGTGTGTGGCCAGCATAAGGTACGCAGGTGAGCATGTGAAGTGTAAGACTTAAGACTTGGTCGTAGTACAGTTAGCACAAAATGGCCGCCTTACTCTCTGGATCTGACCTCTTTTGAAAGTTTTCAGAGAACATGCGTCCCCTCTGACCGGTGCAAGCGAGCAAAGCAAAGCAAACAAACTGCATCTTTAATCTCTAATAATCTGCATCTCTAATAATCTCTCATTCTCAGCAGCATTAATGTTATTAGTAAAGTCTATGATTTAACACTTAACTGTAAACCCATTTCATCTTTCTTTAGTAATTTTCAGTGAACGGTCTTTATTTATTGTGAAAGAAAGCAAATGAATTGCATCAGCCCACCTTTCAACACCGTGAACATGGGTCGAAAAATTACTACTGTGAAATGCAGGAAGGGGGCGGGGCTTCCACCAAGTGTCAGTATAAGGAGAATAAAGTCCAAATGACGGACCATCGTGGATAACACTTCTCAAGCCCTACATGACGTTCTTGCTGGACTGAGGAGCACCTTCAGCCATAGGCTGATTCGACCTCGATGCAACAACGAGCACTACAGGAGGTATTACATGTACAGAGCCCTCCACTAATATTGGCACCCTTGGTAAATATGAGCAAAGAAGGCTGTGAAAAATTGTGTTTATTGTTTGAGCTTTTGAACTTTTGTTCAATCACAAACATACTCTGCTCTCATGGATATCAAATAACTGCAAACACAACACAGGTGTATCAAAAATATATCTCTTTGTTAAATATAGGTGTGCAACAATTATTGGCACCCTTTTTGTCGACACTTTGTGCTACCTCCCTTTGCCAAGATAACAGCTTCTTCTCCTATAATGCCTGATGAGGTTGGAGAATACATGGCAAGGGATCTGAGATCACTTCTCCATACAGAATCTCTCCAAATCCTTAACATTTTGAGGTCCACGCTGGTGGAGTCTCCTCTTCAGTTCACGCCACAGGTTTTCTATGGGTTTCAGGTCAGGGGACTGGGATGGCCATGGCAGGACCTTGATTTTGTGGTCAGTAAACCATTTTTGTGATGATGTTGATGTACAGAGACAGTCAGATTTTCATTTAATATCTGTTGATATTTGATAGAGTTCATGATGCCATGTATCCTAACAAAATGTACTAGTCCTCTGGCAGAAAAACAGCCCCAAAATATTAAAGATTTATCACAATATTTAACCGTGGGAATGAGGTACTTTCTCTCTCTGTGTGCGTCAAAACCGTCTCTGGTGTTTATTGCCAAAAAAGCTCAATTTTGGTTTCATCTGACCACAGAACCTGATCCCATTTGAAGTTCCAGTAGTGTCTGGTAAACTGAAGATGCTCGAGTTTGTTTTTGGATGATATATATATTTTTTCATATTAATTCATAGGGGTGCCATTAATTGTGGCACACATATATTAACCAAGATTATTATTTTTTTTGATAAACCTGTGTTGTGTTCACAAATGTTTGATATCCCATGAGAACAAAGTATTTTTGTGATTTTTTTGAACAGAAGAGATCAAAAGGTTTAACAATAAAGACAGTTTTTCACCGGCTTCTTTGCTCATATTTACCAAGGGTGCCAATATTAGTGGAGTTTTCTCAGAAACTTAATAAATGCTTGCTAAGGCCAAGGCTTAACCCATTTTTCATTAATCAAAAACGACTATAAAAACACACACACACACACAACGACTACTGCACCTTTAATATCAGATAATTAAAAACACCTGCATACATATATATATATATATATACACTCTTTTGGAGTATTTACATAACATTGAACAGAAAGGAAAATTTAGATACAAGTCTCCGAGCAAATATTTTTGTTTTGGAAAAAGATCCACTGACACGTGATGGAGCTGTGCTGCTAACTTCAACGAGTGAAATTATCTTCTTTCCCTTAACCGAGACATTATTATGCAAATCATAATGACAGGAATCAAAACTTAAATGCACCATTATGAGAACTCTTGCTCCAGTCATCCTCGAGAAAAAGCTGCCATGTTATAATAGTGAAGATGCTACAAAACCAGCTGAGCTTTAGTATTGTGTAATGTATTGTGATGTCATTTCCTCTCATACATTTTGAATCTATGGGAACAACTCAGAACACAGCATAAAGAACACGACTCAACACATTTTTTTCTACACAGATAGGCATGATTTAAAGTAATTGCTACGAGCTGGTATTTTTTCCCTTTGCTGTGGTGCTAAAGCTAGCAAGTCACCTCACAGCACTTTGTGAAAATACAATCCTGCGCTCGGTGTCTGGGTTTTGCGATCGTGCTGCCTCATTCGGCTGCGTCGGCGGTGGTTCTAATTAAAGCAAGAAACTTGTGCCTTATTATAGCGTGTTTGCTGCTGTATGCCTGCTACCGTGTGAATGGACTGAACAGCGAGGTAATTATTGCCGTCTTCTCTGGAACACTTCTTTACTGTTTTATCAGTGGGAAGAAAGATGAAACACCCGCCTCTGGAGACAGCGAGGCATTCAAATCCATCTGTAGAAAGTTTTTGGCAGTTGTATACCAAGATACAGCATGATGATGTGATTTAAAAAAAAATATATTATTTATTTGTTGTTGTTTTTTTTCCTGAACTACAATTCCACACTACACCTAAATAGTTCTTACTATTTTATCTTAAATACTTATTTTTTGTTTCTTTTTAAATAGGAAAAATAGTATACAGTAATAGTAAAATACCCAATAGTTTACATATGCTTGATTATTAATACTGTGTGTCGTTACCTGGATGATAAGAGACATGATGTGTTTATGATTTGTGAGAGTTCTTCATGAGTCCCTTGTTTGTCCTGAGCAGTTAAACTACCCACTGTTCTTCAGAAAAATCCTCCAGGTCCTCTGCATTCTTTACATTCCAGCATCTTTTACATGAGCCCTTTCCAACAGTGACTATATGATGTCAAGATCCATCATTTCACACCGAGGACAACTGAAGGACTCATACTATTATAAAAGGTGCAAACGTTCACTGATGCTCAAAAAGGCAACACAGGATACATTAAAACCCAAGGCGGTGTAAACTTTTGCACATGATGTCCGGTGTAAATTGATACTACGTAAATTTATGACCCGAGCCTTATTTGTTTTATAAACACACCTACAGTGTGTTTTATTGCCCGCTCTTACACCATAGCACAATTTCCAATTTAACCTCATACTTATTTTGAATCCGTTTCTAGTTACGTTTAATGCTCTAGAACATTCATGAAACAACTTACCACTCATGCATTAGCAGTCATTCCCTCACTGATCTCTGTTTTCTTCTGTCTCCAGAAGAAAAGAAGAAAAAAAAATACCCACAGTTTGCCATGTTAACAACATGAGAAACCCCAAAACCCCTTCAATTGTAAAACTAGTACGAAGCCCTGACACTAGAGACTCCTTCCATAAATGTTAAATACATCATCTTCGAGAAAATATTTTTAAAATTTTTAATCTGCATTAGATTCGGCTGACCCTCTACCATAGACGTCCCCATGAACGAGCTCATGAATACTACGGTGTAGAAATGATAATGTGTTAGATAACACAAGCCACAAGCGTGTTAATGTAAACCTACGATTTGCACAGAACACCTTCTGACCAATCAGAATCATTTGCTTGTTGCACCAGTGATAGACCATTGTGTTATTCGCACACAGCTCCAGGAGAATTCCTTCATGTATAGAGGAGCTGCATCTGTGTTCATGTCTCATTAACTCATAATTACGTTACCTTGAGTGTCATCCGTTTTGCCTTTGAACGCTTTTTGAGGACGAGGTGTGTTATTCTGCATCGTTTTACAGACTATAGGGTTGTACGCCTGGAGGCACTTCGGGATAATGAATCAGCGAGGCATTATGCATGCGACTCTGTTGCTTCGTTGTGAGGTACGAGAGGCATCTGGGGAGGGCCTTTTTGATGAAGGGGAATAGAGTGAAACACCTCGCTCTTAAACACACCTCCCTGTGTCTTTCATGCATCACTGGCCTTTGAGCTCTTCCTCACTTCCTCGCTGTCTCTATCTCTTCCTCCTCTCGTCTCTCACCTCATCCAGCGTGCGCCGCAAACCCAATCAACAGCTCCGTCTGTGAGCCTGCTAGCAAAATGGCTGACCTCTGAGCATGATAAAGAGAACGCGAGAGAGAAAGGGAAGGATGAATGACAGAAAAGAGGCACGGGGGTCATACGGAGATGGAACACAAAGTGAGCGGATGGAGGGTTTAGGCAAATGATGTTGTGGAAAGTAGAACGAAATAAGGAAAGAATGAACGAAAGGACATAGGAGATTTTTTTTCCACTCTTTTTTTTTCTGCACGCCTGAGCACTCGATAAACTCACAGCTGTATAAATAGCAGCACAGATGTTTGTAGAAACTTTATGTGTTACTATAAGAGACTAAAAAGGGGAAAAAAGTAAAAGAAAAAAAAAAAAAAAGAAAATGCATTCATATTTCAGGTATTTCATCTGTTCCATTATCTGGCTGTCATAATGAGATCTGGGATTTTCAGACCAGACACCTATTTTCAATTTTCAGCTCCCTGAGTACGGCGCTATCGATTTCACACTATAACCTGAACACACACACAAAAAAAAACCACCTATAAGAGCAGTGCTAGTGCCTTTGCCTGAGGTAGATTTTTTTTTAAATAATCCAGATTTGCTCAACTCAAACGTCCTTGTCCATCGAACAAAAATATAACTTTCATCCTTTTTTTTTCAGATTTATTACACCACCGACACCAAGCTGCTAAAGTCTTTCGTTTTCTTCTCAAGCCTGATTGAATGCTTTCTCCTCTTTTCATCTGACCATGTCTCACCTTTCAAAGTTCCAGCAATGAATTCAATTTCCTCAATCCGCCCCCTCCCTCCTCGTCAGAAAGGCCCTCGCTCTTCCGTGAGGAATCGAAGGCTTCTTTTTCCTTTGTGCGACAAAGAAAATGGCATCATCGCCTCACTTCTGCAACAAAACGCTCCTTTGTGTTGGGAAGCAAAAGCCGGCAGTGGAGGGATTTCCACTAGATGGCATGGCAGTGTCGTGTCCCATCTCTCCAGCAGGGACTCATACACCTGCCCTGGAAAAGAGCAAAGCACAAAAAGAAGGACAAAAAATTAAATACACTGGACAGGGATTTCTATAACATTCCAGAATATTCTTTAAGTACAGTCGGAGAGAGGGAGTAAAATGTTTCTAAATGGTACAGATGTAGGCAAAATTCATTCATTTCACATGTGATTATGCAGGTACATACGTGATCACGTGTGGGACATCACATGAAGGTGCACACGTGGACTCAAGTGAACACATGAACACTGTTCGGAAAGCTCATGAAAACGAAACGAATCGTGTTGAGGATGAATCACATGTGAAATCACGTGAAAAATACTAATAAATGAATCGTGTAAAAAAAAATCACATGGGAAATAACAATTAGTTTTGGGGGGAAAATGCCATATGAACCTAAATGACTCATGTACGGAAAAGAATCACATGAGTGGATGTGTAAATATCACCTTAAGAAATAAAATAAATGAATCATTTTGGGGAAAGATTCACCTGAAAAAAATTAAACATGGGAAAAATCACGTGAAGCATTTGGGCAAAAAAAAAAAGTTAAATAAAAATAGATAAATAAATAAATGACTCGTGTGTCAAAATCAAAACCAAATAATCAGATGTGAAAAATAAAATAATTAATGAATTTAAAAAATAACACATTTTGTACTAATATGAATCATGTGTAAAAAGAAAAAGAATCATGTATAAAAAGAATAAATGTACAAAATTAAATAAATCAAATATATATGTGTGTGTGTGTGGGGGGGGGTCATTTGGGAGGAATTATACGCAAAAATAAAAGGGAAAAAAATCACATTTGAAAAAAAAATGTAAAAATACAATTATATAATAAAACATATAATAAAAAAATCATGTGAATGTGCATCAAAATCAAGTGCAGATTTCATCACGCGTTTATTTAAATGTGAAATTCATGTGATGTTCCGTGTGGAGGATTATTTCCATCACAGTCCCATAGAAATATCCAGCGTGTCCCCAATGGTCCATGCACACGTGCCACAAAATTACCTGAAATCTGCATTTTCACTCTCCATGTGTCTATATTCCACCTAACCAATATTCTCGCGCTAGCTCTCTGATATGAAAATGTAAACAGCAAATATAAAGTATGCCAAATGACACTCTCTTCCTCATTTTCCATAACCATAACAATCCCGAACTGTCCGTTCGAATCATTCCAGAGAGTGTGGCATCCGGCTAAAGGCTATTTAATTTCACAGCTTATTCTCTGGTTGAAATTGATTCTGGCGAGGAACCGATCTGTGTGGCGGAATACAAATTCAGGCTTTCCACCGCCGTCAATCGAGTGGCAGCCTAATTTGAGATGAGCCATTTCATTAAAACAAGAAATGTAAAAGAAAAAGAAAGAAAGAAAGCCGGACGCTCAATTCGTCGTATCAGTAGAGGAGTGCTGTGGGATTATTAATGAATGGTTGAGAATTACATGGAAGTGTGTGCTGTGCAGCAGCAGCGATGATGCTTGTGGTTGTTATTTTAAAATGACCTTCCAGTGCTAATGAGAAACGTTCTGCACGGTGACTGACCGTGAAATATTTTAATAAGTAGTCGTTGTTTTTTTCCCTCATCTTCTTTCCTAGACTGAATATGATATACATTCTTTTTCACACTTGAGTTTTGTTCCTGACTCGGGGACAGTTGACCTGAAAGTCCTGTATGCTTGGTGAAGTGAAGTGTGAAAGATGTTTGGAGCTCAGGAGCGGTCCAGAGAGAAAATTTGTGCTAACGTGATTGGTTCGATTTGTTACGATACATCTTGTTTTTACTTTCGTCAAGCCAACTTTCACCGTTTGAGCGTTGGCACCAAAGAAAAAAAAATGGATGATCCTATTTTCTACCATTTTTGCAATTCAGAAGAATTCTTCTATGTGAAAAAAAGCTGAATTTTGAGCCCTGCCCCCAAATGAGCCTAGAATCTGTCCTGGGTATGGACTCAAATATTCAGACCAAGCATGAAAACACCCTTTGTAAATGGGTTCTTCAAGGTATTTTCCTATTTTATAAGGGTTATATGCCAACCCTCTTCCTTAAGATCTACCTTCCTGCAGGTTTAATCTCCAACCTACCTGTTTCAGTTGATCAAGAGCTTAAGGCATTGATTAGATGGTCAGGTGGGCACGATTTCCCATGCATCCATTTTCTATACAACAAGGAACCTGGAGCCTATCCCAGGGAGCATGGGGAACAAGGCGGGGTACACTCTGGACAGTGTGCCAATCCTTCACAGAGCACAATCACATACACACTCACACACCCATTCATACACTATGGGTACTTTGGACATGCCAATCAGCCTACCGTGCATGTCTTTGGAATGGGGGAGGAAACCGGAGTACCCAGAGGAAACACCCGCTGGAGGTGTGAGGCGAACGTGCTAACCATGATAATGATTGGAGCTAAGGTCTTCAGGAATTCAGATCTCCAGGAACAGGATTGGTGACTATTGTTGTAGATCCTTTAATGGTTCCCCAGAACCTTAAAAGTGCCAGAACCCTTTTTATTTATAATCTCACATCTCTTTAAACCTGTAGTAATAGTTTCATAATTGCGGTTTCAAGCCAAATCAGCGAAGTCCAAATCATGAGCAAAAGTGACATTTTTGGTTCATTTGCTATTTGGTGTTTGATTTCAAAACTTGAACCAAAAAGCAAATAAATAAATAAATAAAAAGTTGGCACAGCTGAAAATGTCTTCATGTGAAAATCACAAAATCACAGAGCCAACGTGCAATAAATTATTAGATGCTTAAATAAAAATGAAGTTTTAAACATTCTTTGTGCCACATCCAGTATTTATTTTCTCTTTTTGTTTGTTGGTCCAAATCTCCAAAAAAAAGAAAGAAAGAAAAAAAAAAAACAACAACCACAACAACAACAAAAAATGCTGCAGCCCTAAACACAATTCACTTGCTTGATTCACTTTCTGGAGTTGAGTCGATTCAGAGTCGACTCATTTGGAAGTAGACGGAGACCACCTCGCTCACCTTGCCCACCTGCCTAAAGAACAACACCATTGTTTCACTCAAACAAAAACGTCTTGAAAACTGAATAAAACATCAGTCTTGTGTTCAAAATGTTGACAAAAAAGCATAACGAACTTTTTCTCAATCTTTTATATGCTCGAATTGCAAATGAACTGAATGCAGAAATATGGTAAGAATAGTAGACTTTCAAGATTGCAGCAACAGTTGAAGAACCCTGAGAGGGAGAGAACGACAATGTCATTTAAATTTATTTTTCTTTCGGTACTTTTCTATTAGCAAACTAAATGCGGTGCAGCATTTCTGCTGTCATCAGTCAATGTCATTGTCAGCTCTTCTGCAGTGTCTCTAATCAAAAAAGTCACACAAAAAAACCTTGCTGCAACACAAACAGCCTATAAATACACTTCGGGTGTAACCACTCACTCATTACCCGCTCATTCTCTGTGACTCCTCCTCGGATTCACAGCTGGCACTTGACCATGACAATATAAAAAAAAATGATTAAAACTATCAATAAACAAACTAATACTCAAAATTCATTATGTCAGGAATAAAATACATGGATGTGTGCTGTTATAAGAAAATAATCCATGCTAGGGTGGTGTGATGTAGAATGACACCAAACAGAGTTACTGTCAAAACCTTGAAGTCCAATAACAGCACACTCTAAAGTGCACATTTTTAAAATGTATTCATGAGTGGCACGTCATGTTTCTGTCTATCCATTTATAGTTACCTTTAATGTTGTGCAACGTCCATGTAAGAAGCTATTTCCTGTTATCTTTTATGATATAGCAGCTATAAACTTCCATTCCTTTATCAGCCTCACTTTTTATACTCAAATTAATCAACACATTCTGATTTGAGAATTCAAAACCTGTGGTATAAACACAGTGGTGTAAATTCTGATATAATATCTCTCCCAGATCGATATTTGCATAAGACATATTTATTTACATTTACTTTCGGGAGTCACAAACGCACACCGACTTACACCTACACAAAGCCGGGAAAACCGGTGCTCTGTCTTTTTATCCCCTGAAAGCTTGTGACATTTGGGCCACGTCATTAGCTGATCAACCTCTGTGGGAGCAGGTGGGGTGGGAGCGGGGGGCTGAGAGGAGGAAGAAGAGATGAGTATGGGTCTGACTCACACTGTCAGGGCCACTTCTGCAGTGAGAATTTTAATAAAGCAACTCCTCGATGTGTCACAGCCGGCACTGGCCTTCTTCCCCGATATCTCACTCGGAATGACTTTATGTCCAGACGTCCCCGGCTGGGGTTCTCACGTCAAGATAGTTGGAAGCGTTTTATCTACACTCTGTGGAACTCTCTTTTTTTTACGAAAAGAACCTAGTCATGGCACGTCCTGCAGCGCTCCTACGCTCCACGCTCGCTCCAGTTCAAGTGAAAGGAGGAGACGCGCTGAATGACAAGTGTGTGAGGTCAGGTCGAGCGAGATCTGTCATGTCTGAGCCAGCAGGTTCAGCTTAATACTGATTAATGCTGCCCTGTTGCATGGCAGGTTCATCAACTTGTGTATGACGGCCAGAGAATAAATGAGAAGTAGAAAAGTGAGCAGTCTGACGCACGCCTTAGCTTATATCAGCGATTTGATTGATTGCGAATCATTAGGAAACCCTACTGGTGGTCCTCCAGGCCACATTAATAATGCATCGTGAAACAGAAGTAGGTCTCCTGAGAGCAAATCGTTTTACATACCGGAAAGCTATAATACATTTTATAAGAGTTTTATGTAAATGAATGCCACCTTGATGTATGACATTTGTTTTCTTTTATGTAGTGTTTACCTCATCAGGACCAATATTGCTCTAGACAGTTGCAACGGTACACAGCGTCTGTGAAACAACCACGTCATTGAACTCTGACACTTAAAATAGTCCTTCTCTAGCTCATCATTGTTCACAGGCTAACATTTGGCCCGATATCGCATATCGTTCGGAGGCTAATACATCGAGTCATATTGTATCTTCAGTGGTGCCTTAAGAATCGAAATCCCATCGTATCACTAGCTACTATATCAATGCGTGCACTAAGTCCAAGTTGAGATGCATGATAACTATTAAAAATAATTACTATATAACAGTAGCCAAATAATAATCAATCAGAGTAGAAGCCTCAAGAGAGTTCTGATGTATTCATTAATAATTGATTATGGTTTGTTTTGTTTATGTTTTTATCCAGGACGGAATTTCAAAAGACTTCATTCTCAAGTCCAGGTCAAATCAAATCTGAGTGGAGTCTCTAACACTAAGTCTCCAGCTCTGCCACGCACAAACACAGAAACGCAACAAAGGTCATAAGACTAACAATGCCTTCACAATAGCTAGTAGCAAAGTGAAAGGCAATTGTTCATTTCCTATGCACGTGCATAACAGCAACAAGAGACAAAGTAACACGTGAACATCGTCGACCTTTAGCACATTACGTATGACACAGCAAAGCAGCAAATCCAAACGATTGGCTCAGATAATTCCTCTGACCAATTTTATGGCACATACTGTGTGACGTTTTCATTTCTTCACTCACAATTTTTTACTTCCTACCCGCAATTAGTTCCTACGTACTGTTTGACGATTATGAAAAAAAAATAACTGTGGTTTTATCTTTTATCCTGTGAAGTATAACCTCTCAAGAAATGTGTACAGAGACTTTAGAAAGAAAAATAAATCTCGGAAGAAAGTAGCACAGCATATTGATGCCTCTGGAGATTGATTCTTGCTAGTACATTTAGCTTGCACTGCTAATTTGCTAATAGCTGATACAAAATCTAGCATGTAACATGTCAATCAAACAAACAGTCATCACACTGTTTAATCTGGTATTTAATTGCACTAAGCAGTGTGAAAATTATTAGTTTATTTGGTGCGTCTCAGTGAGTGCCTGTACAGTGCATATGCAAGTTTGTGATGCTAATTTCATAGCGCTCCAAAGCGCTTTACACTGTGTCTCATTCAACCATTCACACACACACTCACACACCAATGGTTGCAGAGCTGCCATGCAAGGCGCTAACTTGCCATCGGGAGCAACTTGGGGTTCAGTGTCTTGCCCAAGGACACTTTGGCATGTGGAGTCACCCGGGCCAGGAATCAAACCGCTAACCTTACGATTAGTGGACAAACCACTCCACCAACTGCACCACAGTCGCCACACAGTAATTTGCCTAAGACTGACCTCAGGGGCACAGCAGCTTAGCGCTTAGCATGTTTGCCTCGCACTTCCGGAGTTGGAGGTTCGAATCCTGCTTCCATGTGTAATCGCATGTTCTCCCCGTGCTTTGTGAGTTTCGGTACTCCCGTTACTTCCCCAGTCCAAAGACATGCTGTAGGCTTATTGGCGTTTACAAATGATCTGTGATTGTGCCCGGAGATGGGTTGGCACCCTGTCCTGTGTGTCCTATGCCTTGTGCCCCGAATTCCCTGGGATAGGCTCCCGAAATTCTGTGCAGGATAATCAGTATGGAAAATTTATGGATGGATATGGCTTATACTGTGTTTCAACAAGCATTGACAGAAAAACCTTTTAAAAGCCTTTTTAAAAACATGGAACGTAGCTACTGTGGGAAAGGCACTAGATTATTTAACAGTATTAAGTGTCTAGCAGGCAGCTGAATTCATTTCTGCTACCAGGTATTCTATAATTTCTTTAAGTCGCCACGTAGGCTGTTTAATGCAGCTGTTCGTTTTTTTTCTTATTGCTGCTTTATAAATTCACAGCGACCTTTTAAGACAGCAGGCAATCCCATCAGTTTATTGAGCTCGACAGAAGCTGTCAGAGTTTCAGCCACAGAAGTGAATGACAGAAAGAGATAGAGGCAGAGATGTAGACAGAATGTGGATCCCTCATTCCCTTCCTCCCTCCCTCTCTGTCGGTCGCTTGCTCTGTCCATCAGTGTGATGATAGGGAGCTGAAAAGGGAGCAAGATGAAGTGATATGCCGGTCTGAAAGAGGTAGAGCATGTGCGGCTGAGAGATAGCGGGAGACGGTGATGTGGCCAAGATGGAGGGAGATAAGGACGGACGGGTGGGGGGTGGATGGACAGCAGATAGAAGACGGGAGGAACTCCTGTTTAGTCTTGTGTAGCTGTACTGTAGATCGCTCATAGCTATATATTGAGAGAGAGAGAGAGAAGGAGAAGTGTGAGAAATGGAAGGGACAGGAGGAAGACAGCTTTCGACATGTAATGAAAAGAAAAAGGGGAGAGCAGCGAGGAGAGTGAGGATGGAGAGAACCACCGAGAGTTCATGATTGACAGCAAGAGAGAAAGAGAGAGAGGTAACTAGAAGCAGTAGGGATAGAGAGCCTGCAACTCTGTAGTCCTTTTGTCCTCTTCTGTCATCGGTGCCCACACTGAGGGGGCCGCTGTGCCCGTATCCATTCATCCAAGCAGGCGAAGGGCAACTTTCGTTTTTTTTACTCATCAGGAGGGTTTGTGTGCGAGAGCGTGGGGGTGGGCGGCTGACGGGGGCTTCTGCGCCACACTCTGGGGAAAATCCTCCTCCTCTGCCCATGCTCGAATAAGAGACGTCTCTCACTGCTATGTGTCACTCAGCCAGCCAACCAAGGACATCCAGGCACAAAATGTCTCAAGCCTGTCAAGAGTGACTGAGCTCCACTCACTTCTGCTGCTGGGGGCGAGCAGGTGGCATGCTCTCAGGGAATAAGAATCTTTTTGAAAAGGTTTGCCGGGTTCACTGACTTTGCTTCGATGCTTTTTACAAGAAAAAGGATCTACCATATCGTATATGTGTTGACTACATGAGTTTCAAATTATTTAGGGGGTTCATCAGGGAGGACGTCAAATAGGAAGAAACCAGTATTATTTGGTATGAGTAGAAAATGCATTCTAGATTTGTAATGGTTTGTAAATCTTTGTGGTGTAAGAGGAATAAAACACTTCGGGACATTACGTTGTAAGAAAACAGTAACTCAGAGTCATCACATTGCCGCTTGTTGAATATTTATCCTATAACACTGTTACTACATTCCATGAGGCTTTCTGTTGGTCATTATTATCATAATCATCATAACTAATAATCAACCATCAGGATTGTCACCTAGAGCAAGAAAATCAATAAAATAATATCAAGCAATCAAGGGATTTGGGTCTGTAATTAAATTTTCTTGCTTGTGGCATCGTTCCTTTTGTCCGTCTCTTCCATTAAATAATGAAACCCCCTATCTGGGGAAAAAATCCTATGGCTATGTGTTATGTTTTTTTTACAGAGTGTAGTCCCGTGCTGTCTTCTCCCTCAGGCCTAGTTAGGCTGTCTAGTGCATGTCAGCAGTGAAAAAGAGAGTCATGTCTCGGTGGACAGACATGAGTAGGGCTAGTGTCAGATCTCCAGCAAGCACTGACATTAATTACATAGCTGACACCAGAATACACAGAACATATATCTCTTCAGGCAGCTGGATTTCGCAAATGCAGCCGGCTAGCGTGCAACGTATCATCATGCGTCTTAATTAATGGCCCAACAGTTGAACGTTCTAGTTCCAGAGAAGAAACTAGCTGTCACTGTTGTTTATTCACGATATTGGCCTGTTTTTTTCTCTCTCTCTTATGTGAAAGCACTGTCACCCAATTAGCTTTGAATGATCATGGCAGGAAAACACAAATGACATACACTCAGAGGAAAAAGACTTTGCGGAAAGGATTCAAGCATCAGTATGGACAATTTACATATTAACATTACATGAAAGTCATTTGTTAAATGGGAAGAAATGACCACAGTTGTAATCAGTCAAAAGTTTCCTGACTAAACAACACCCCCAGATTAAGCACAGGTGGTCTCTTGCAGCTTATGAAGGCAACCCAAGATCTGCCTAACAAAATCGTTCAATCAAAAGAAAACTGAAACCTGATACCCTTCCGATTTAATAAAATAAATGCAAAACTCATACAATATATTGTAATATTTTTTGACAAAGCATTTTTTGACAAAGCATTAAAAACACAATTTTTTGAATGACTTGTTTCTTAAATGGTCTCCCCTTAGTACACATGTTGTCATAAATAAAGAAAATCCATGAATGTTATATGATTTACACCTTAGTGTAATTACCATATTTCTACTATTACACCATTCATTTCACCTGTTCATTATCTACACCTCAATCATAACCACATCCCACAACTCAGACATACTAGTCTAGTCTATTTAGAGTTTGCATCTTTTTGCATTAATAAATCTCAAGCTTACCTGTGCAGCTTGCAGAACAATGATATAATTAATCAGAAAAGAAATCAATCCACCTGTTCAAAAAGCCTGATTTGCAGGACGGATTCGGACCCAGAAATAGAGATGAATCCACTGATCACATGGCAACATGAGTCTGGAAAGTGAGTAAATTAACACCTTAAAATTCACCTTGAACGAGCTTTCACACCAACCAAAGGTCATTAAAAGTTGGCTGAGGGATGAATAGAATTAAAACAGCCTCATATATCTATTTCATTCATTAGTCAGAATCATATTTTTAAAGAATATAATTATGGATACGATTAGTGGGTTTTTTTTTCAATCATCAGAACGCGAAGCATTTTTACAGCTCTATCATTTTGTAGTTCCTGTCTATAAAAAAAAAAAACAACCCTGCAGCCCAAAACACAGGACGTGGTCGATTCACTTCCTGCCGTCATGTCGATTCAGAATCGAATTACTTTATCGCTGTGCTCGAGTTCACCTCGCTCGGACGCTCCTGGACCCGAGTTCGATTGCTATGTTCTCACCTGAGGGGGAGAACACCCCAGGGTTCTATTCAAACACACCAAACACAGCATACGTGAAAGAACCCTAAATGATTGTATATGGCGGCAAGTTTGGCAATAGAGAGCTGATGATTGCCAAAACGTCGAAAGTGTCACGTCTGTGACGCAAATTGTGTTCTATCTGAACCGTTGCACAAGCATCTTTCCCGAGTGCTCGCACTTATCACGGCTTGCGTCGGGGATTTCCGTGTTGCTTCTCTAATGAATAGCTTGGCCCGATAAGGCCTATTTGTCTGTTTGTTGCCTTTCCTAATGTGCGCCTGTCTATTCAATATCCATTAGTGCCTGGCTCTCGCACTCAGCATCCAAATGTGAAGTGACAAAAACACCTTGATGTGGAGTTTGTTTGCTCGCATTTGCCGCTCGCTTTTGTTTGGGTTTAAGACACACGTCCATCTTTGTTAAGGCAGCTAATTGCTTCCATGGTGGCGCCGCTAGCTCGGCCCGTCTGGCTGTTGATAAAGTATTGATTGTCTGTCCGCTGGGAGGAGGAAAGAGCAGGAGAGGTTAGCAAGGATGAAAGGGATTTAGTCGCTTTGGAGTTGTTCCTACCTACAGCACAAATACCTTCTGACTGCAATCAAGGTAGAGGGAAAGAACTAAACTAAACTAAACTGCCGAGCTGGTCAGAGTTTTCTAACCGCTTTGTGCAAGGCTTGAATGTAACAGCAACAACAACAAAAATAAGAGTGGGTAATGTCAGTTTATAGTTATGTATGTTAAGCTGTTTCAGTTACCAACAGCAAAATATCTTTATGACAGATGATTTATTTATTGGAATAATCTTTTATAAATATTTATGTAGGTTTATGCCAATTCGCTAATTTAAGTTGAATGTAGGCTTATGGAAAAAGTAAATGGCTTCTGGTCATTTCGAATTGTACGTGTGGTCTCAAGACAGGACTCAAGTGTGGGTGCTTGGCATGACATTTATTTAGAGCAATCCATAAATCATTGTCAGAATACATAGAGGGGAGTTCAGTACATGGCTAGACAGCAGCAAAAACTGGGATATTCCATAATCGAAGTCTAAAGGTCAACAAAGAAATCTTGGAAAAGAAGGCTTGCGGTAAATGTAAAATAAGATTTTGCAAAAGATACTATGATACAACAGGGTATAAATAACCAAATGAATCAAGGAGTAAACACGGGACAGGTGAACACAATAGGGCAGCTAAACAAAGACAGGACAGGAATGGATACAGGCCCAAAACAGAAACAAAAACACATTTTAGCACTGTTAGCAAAAACACAAATGACTTGTCATCCTGGCAACCGCAGGAGGTGCTGAAAGGGGGAATCCATGGCACAAACCCTGATGTTGATGTTGTTTGCTGAAATGAAACTCCTGTGTGGAGCTTCCAGCAACTTTAAACTTTCGGACTTCGCTGAAATTGTTTTGGCCGAGATAATACCGTTTGACCTAAAGGGGAAAGAGTTTTAGATTGCCTTGTGTTGGGTTAACCCAGGGCTGTAACACAAGGGCCATAACATCCAGGAATGTAGGAATTATTGGAATTACTGGAAGATCTTTTTATTTCTTCTGGCAAATACTATATAAGAACCAGAAGGAGACCAAAAAACCAATCCTGATCTTGCAGCATGTATTCTTTACTGCCCTTATCTCAGCCTCCATATCATCTAATCTCTCGATACTTCTGCACCAGGAATATCCAGTGCTATAAGGGGGGGGTGAGAGCGATAAAGAGATAGACAGAGAGGGGACGAGGGGAAGAAGAGGACAGGTTTCATCACGCCATGAGAGAGGTATCTGGCTGTGAGCACAGAGGGGAAGCGACATGCTGAGACCAAAGACCACCTAACAGGGTTTGATAACTACTCACATGCACACTCCACACATCAGGCTCCGTAGGGAGATCAGGGGCCAGGAGATGTAACTGTAGCGATGGATGTTGCTTTTATTTACGTGCCGGTGTTGGGGTCAGGCAGAATTAGCGTATGACATTAGCAAGGGTCTGTGCGTTGGAGAGCAACAGTGGGCACTGGCATTTGTCTACACTGTGAGTCAAGGAGCGGCGTGACGTTCGTGTTGCCGGGGGGATATGGTGACCTTAGCAAGACCATCCTTCAGCAGCAATGGGGAAAAAGTAGTCGCAGATCTCTCATGAACATCTTAAAAGAGCAAGTTTTTAAAAAATCATAAATAACGCTCTATTGTCTTTATAGTATGTGCTTAGTAGGGAGAATTCGAAATGATTCCAAGGGTAGAAATAGAGCTGTTATTTAAAATGAGGAGGAACAGATACAAATACAGATATTTATCATCACTGGTTATCCAGCTCCAAAATAAAACCATATTTCTACCGTATGTCTTTGCAAACTGACCCGAAGGTATGTACAAAAGGTATGTTATTCTTTTTTTATATATATATAGAGCCACCGCTCTTTCAATGGACATCTTCCTATATACCCATGAAGCAGAATGAAGTGCTGGTCCAAGGACCCCATTTTGACCCCACTAAATTCCAGCTCCGTAACACCGAAGATATTACGAATAAGATTTTTTTTCTGATCTGGAACATATTACTGGGTGGCTATTGTTATCAAATACAAACAATGGACCTCATTTATCAAGCTGAATACAAATAAATTTGTTCTTAAATCGTTTGAACGGGCGTTTACACAAGAAACGTGGTGTTCATGAACATCCCTTACATTTGCAAAAATGTTTGTATCCTATTTCTGCTCTTGAGTGTGTTTAAATTTACCTATAAGAAGACTTGACTAATGTAAATCTCAACTTGATCGAGCTTAAATCATATAATCTGCATGTATTACTGCACTTTTATTACTTTTATTACGTTTACAGGGTTTAGCAGAAGCCCTTATCCAGAGCGACTTATAGAAGTGTGTTGGAGTCTCTATCAGAAACACATCCTCATACCTCATCTGATGGAGGATTTAACATCCGCTTCTTCTTATTATTAATAATGACAGATAATTGGGGAATATGGTGGCTTAGTGGTTAGCATGTTTGCCTCACACCTCTGGAGTTTGGGGTTTGAATCCCACCTCTGCCCTGTGTGTGGCGTTTGCATGTTCTCCCTGAGCTTTCGGGGTTTCCTCCACCAGTTCCAAGACCTGATCTGTAGGCTGATTGGCATTTCCAAAGTGTCTGCAATTATGCGATTTCTTTTTTCACACCAAATATTCACTTTATTTCATTTACTACTGTTTACTCCTCTTTATGGTATTTTTATGTTTTGTTTTTTTTAATGTAGAAACATTGAATTTCATTATTTTGAAGGCATCTTTGCAGGCATCTACAGCATTTCTTTGCATGTGCCTAAAACTTTTGCACAGAACTGTACTGTATATAAATAAAAACTTCTGATTTTTGCCAAGCCCACATCCAGTTCAAATCCGAATATACGGATATTTGCAGCACTACAGAAAAGAAAGTCTAGGTTACATAACAAGGTTTTCCCAAATTACTCGAAGTAAAAAAAAAATTAATAAATAAAAAAAATCCTCTAAAAGAGTAGGAAGTTAATCTGAGCCTGACAGACACACAGATCATTTGTTGATTCCCTTGCTAATTATCCAGCCATTAATTAATCAGGCATACCAACAATGAACATCAAGACAATCCTTTAGAAAATGATGTACAATTTACCATTTAATTAACTTTACACTTTAATTAGCTAACATTAATTAGCTTCTTTTATCTTTTTTTTTGTTTGTTTTTTTTGTTTTTGGAGATGTCCAAGAAGCTACTAAAAATGGCCTAGCAACATCTCTACAGCTGTACCAGGATCTGTAAAGAGCTTCAAATTAGCTCGCATCTGTCAAGGTTAAACATGAGGAGGATTTTAGTGTCTGAGGCACAATTTAAATCAGCATATTCATAATGATTTATTTAACAGTTCTCAAATCTGATTGGTCAAAAGGTGGTCATTAATATTCAATAAATACAACAGCCAGTAGTGTAGCTGCAAATACTTTATTATATTTATACCACAGGAGGATGTGCCATGTAATTTAAGACTAATCATGAACAGATTAGAAAATATATGATGAGAAGACATGTATGAAGCATTTATGGAAAGAGACGGTCAGGGTCAGTGCTTCGAACAGTACTTCATCCACAGGAAAGTCTTCAGGATGTGCGGTTATAGGGAAATAAGCACAGTAACTCTGCTCTGGGTTGGTCGTTGATTATGTTCCTGAACCAGCACTACAGGGAATGTTTTATTTCTTGCAAATAAACAAATCACTTAAAACATATCCTATGAAATATGTCAGCTAGCTGCACCGGGTAATTTATTTATAAAGTAAAGCATCCCTAATTAGGTTTGCTTTGGGGTTTTTTAGTACTGAGAATGTCTTTCTCACCGTGGTATTAAATTTGTCCCAAATATTAATTTAGATAATTGTAATCAACCTTTTTATAGCCAGTGGGACCTTAAATTTCAATCCTGTCTGATGAATGTGCAAAGAAACAAACGTTTAATGACACGGCATCAGCAGTATAAAGCGTATGCACATTATCAAATCTGAGAGTGTGTTTCTGTTGCTGTTGTGTGATCAAGAGCAAACACACACACACACGCACACGCCGCACACACACACACACACACACACACACACACACACACACTGATCTCCTGCTAGAGTAATACGTAAGGATCGTCCGTGAGACAAAATTAAAGTGAATGGGCAACGGAGACCAAACCTTTGATGCCATTTATACACACAAACACCTCTCTCACTCTTTCAATCTCAATCTGTCTGGATGACACTAAGGCCTACACACACACACACACACACACATATTGCTTCACTCCACTCGGAAAGTCATAGGCCCTGTTAGAATCCCATCAGAGTAACAGGTCGAGAGGGTCAATTATTTACACCGTCAAGCCCAGATTGCAATTACGTGCACCGAGCGTGCTCACAAGGCCAGCGAGGAGCAGGAGAATAGCTTGGGATGAGCTGTGATGCGATACCTTCATCATCCTCCTCCTCCTCCTCATCCTCCACTTTATACCCCACCCCCCAACCCCAGACTCCCTTCTGCAGTGATTGCAATGTGCCTGAGCCTCCAGTGTGGCTAACACTTGTAGAAATTACCTGACAGAACCAATATAATGTTATTACCCAGCCACGTGCATCCAGCTGTCTCACCATGAGTCTCGTCCCTGCGATATTGGAGCATCGCTTCCCGCCACCCCGCCCCAATTTATTTCCTCCAAATGAAAATGAATTATGCATTTTCCAGTGTCACTCTCGAATATAAACCAGCGCTGCTCGGCGGCCTGCTTCTATTACCAGCCGAGCATATGGGGCAGAGCCGTGTGAGTGAGACAGAGAGTTTTAAAAAGTATAAACTGGATGCGGGTTTTATACATTTCTCCTGCAGCTGAAGAACAGTTTCAATGTCCTAATGGCTAATGTTGCTAGCTGAATTGAGATTTGCAACTCAACATGGTAGAATTGAGAGAAAAAGGCTTCCATGACAAAGGATGATGCAGATTTCTTGAATATAAGGTGTAGAATGAGCAATAACTCATTCACATCATTTAAGTCTAATAATAAACAATTTAAACATCTAATCGTTGATATGGTGAAGTTTTCTGTATGGAACACCCATGGAAGTAGTCTCCGGTGTCAGCGCTTTGTTACAGCCTGTAGTTTTCCAGAAAGGGAAAGTAATCCTGACTGAGGAGTTTACATTTCCTGCTTTCTCTGTAACATGACAAGAAAAGAAAAAAAAGAGACTGTTTATAGCTGCAATAAGTGAGACTTAATTAAATAACTTTTTAAACTGACATTCCATACAGTAACATCAAATGTAACTATAAACTGATAATTGAAAACTCAGTGGTGAAAAGAATTGTTCTTCTTTAATAAATAAAACAAAATTGAATTATCGACAAAGTGCTGTGGTATAAGAGAAACAAAACACTTTAGGACATACTGATATGAATCTGAAGAATGATGGGGGTTTTCGCTACATAATGTGATTATGATTAGCTGGACCTTTTGAGGTATAAAGCTTGTTATCTGGATTTCGAAGCCAATTTCTTTTTGATATATTTTCCAGCATTCCCCCAGTCTAACATCTCATCTCATGTTGTAGAAACAACCTTTTCATAGTAATAAAAATTAAAAAAAGATGAAGTTTTGCACATGGACTAAGCTATTATCTATTACTAACTGAATTATGATGACAATGTAGAGGTTTTAGTAACATTACCATGGGCTTAAATATTCGATTTTGTCCAAAGGAATGAGCAAACTTTCATCTAAAGGCAAAAATAACGTATAAGCATAACCATTACATAACCATTGATGAAACTTGGTGAAAAGCAACGTAAAAACTTTTTAATATACAGTATGTTTGGTTAAAATCAGGGCTGTTTCTTGCTATAAGCTGTATAAGTAATTGCTTAGGGCATCCGAGCCACCAGCTATACTAACTAGCTAACCTACGATCACCAAGTGTTGTGAAGTTGACTATTTTCTTAGAACAGCATGTCCCATAGTTTTATTAACCTTATACCATGGCAATTTGCCATCAACTGTGTGGTGTGTGTGTGTGTGTGTGTGTGTGTGTGTGTGTGTGTGTTTATTCATTTAGAAACAATACATTAATTTGATCTGTTTATAGTTCCATTTAATGTTGTGGAATGACTGGGAGACAAGTTAGTTCCTTTAATCACTTACATTATAGAAGCTATGAAGTGTCATAGTTAATAGGTGAAGCATCCACCATTCACGTCCCTGTGTTGTAATATGTTACTATAAACATAATAACATATTAGAATGATCGTATTAATATAAACATGTGATTTACAGCTGCACTACTCTCAGAGCTGCAGTTATTGAAAATTACTCAACCCTGCTCTGATATTTATCATATGTTCATATAGTTTCCTTAATGCTTTGTGAATTAATACACAAACAAACCCGGCTGTTGCTGTTGTCACAATGTTTAGATTTGAAACACTCATAATATGTATTGTAACACTAATTTTCTCTCACTATCTCTCTCTGTTTCATACACATTCTCATTAGGGCATACATGGCCTCATCACTGTCATCAATACCAGTTGAACATGCATGTCCTAATGCATAATATCATTCATTATAGACTCTCTGTGCAACAAATATTCATCGCAAGGTCACCCCACATCCGGCACACTCACGCATTCTGGTCACATTCCCCATAATCCGGAGCCTGCAATACAAACACGTTCAACTTGGCCCGTAACAAGGCTTTTTGTAATACCCAGCGGGATGTTTAGTATTCCCTCCGACACGCGTCCTTGAATCCCTATTCCCAGAGCTTCTCTTTTGAATGGCACTGGATGAGCCAGGAAATTCTCACATGCTAACTGGACTATGGAGGGGGGGCAGCTCAGAAGAATGACTTGGCCACTCTTTTTTCAGTCACTGAATTGGAGCACTATTATCTGTCTTTAAGCCAATGAATGGAGTGCAGTGAGCCACCATACCATCATAATAATAAGAAATGTAGATGAGATGGTGGTGTGTGTGGGTTTGGGTGGTCAGTGAGTCTTTGCATCTATTAGGACATCTGAGACAAATTGTTACTTTTGGTTTGTTTGCAATTTGGTTGGGTTTGGTTTTGGTAAAGAAGAAAGTGAAGGAAACAAATTGACCGAAGAACATGTAGAACCATGGAAAATTATGAGGGACATGAAAACGTACTTGTAAAAGTCAAATCTTTGTCAAATGCATGTAGAAATCACAAAAAATCGCTCACGCTAATAATAAATAAATGATTAGATAATTATTTATGGTCTATAGCTAGGCTAAAAGCTAGCATTTATTTTCTCTTTTTTTCTGTGTTTCTTTTGTTCATTAATCCAGATCTCCAGAGCACTTGGCATTTCTGCAGAATTACAGCTCTGTCCTTTGGTTCAGTTTACAAAACCCTGCATAAGGAATTGCACTGAGGAGAAGAACACATCAGAGAGATTTATTCAAATAGATTGTATGAATGCGTATGAAAGCACTCTAAGTAGCTGTTATAACCATATGATACACATTTAGACACTGATCACAGAGAGATGAGTCTCTAATCTCTAGATGTCCCAAACGTTGTGCTTAATCATTCCTCTTAATTATCTGCAGGGCCTCCCCCTGACAAAATGCCTCATTTTTGATTGTTTTCTTCCCCCTGGTGGTGTGTGTGTATGTGTGTGTCTGTGTGTTGGGGGTGTGGAGGGAGGATTGGGGGAATAGACCTACACCGGGATGCAAACGACGTTGTCAAAGCGAGCCATTTTGATTTACGCCAAGTCGAAGGTGTCTTGTTTTGCGTGGCCACGGGGCGAACAGGGATACAGGAGACATTACATGACAGCAGTGCCACAGGCTATCGGAGTGTGAAATCGTGTGGAGGTTATCCCATTCCACTTCATTTAGCAACGCATGGCCCCATCTCTCATTTTTGACAACCACTGAAAACGTGCCGGGATGCTTGCCTAGCCATGTTGGGGGAAGGGGGGATGGGGGGTTGGAGGGGCTTAAAATGGGTGGTGTTGCGAGCTGGTCAAAGTGTGTAGAAAGAAGTTGCAGGAAAGGGTGTCTGGGTGATAGTAGGAGTGTTGGGGGGAAGCGGAGGGGGATGCCGTGTCGCATCTGGAGTAGGATTTTAATAAAGCCAGCCGCTGCCATGGAAACAGAGGGAGAGGCACCCGATCCACCACGAAGGGAGAAACCCCAAGGAGCACAGTGATCCCACTCTCCTATCTCTCTCTCTCTCCGTTACCAAGCATGGCAAATGGCCCGTTGCCTTCGACCCATGAGCAAACAGGCACTTTGCCAGAGAAGGGGGCCAGATAAGGGTGTGTAAAATTGGCTGTGGCTTTCCAGGGGAAAAAAGAGGGGCGAATGTGCAGCCTAGTTCTCCATGAAAGGAATTTCACACACTCTATCCTCTATTACATTTTGGTGCACGGTCCATGCACCATGACTGCCTTTTCCTGCGGTTAGGATCCGCACTTGCAGAGACGGGGGCCAAGAACAAAAGGGGCACAGTAGAAAATCGAGCTGCAAACCGTGTCTCCAGTATACAGCTGCGGGAGAGAGAGAAGAAGCACTGTGCATGATGGAATTATGTGGCACCATATCTCTCAGGTCCAACCTTCTTTTCAGTTTGTTGGATTCTCAGAAAACAAAAAAGAAAAAAAAACACCTGCGCTCCCCTCCACCTGCCTGAATCCTTAACGGATTACTGCTCGATTCACTTGGTTAACTCCTCACACTGGGGGTTTTTTTATATTCATGTAACACATCTTCTGAAGGAAGCCTCACTTACACGGGCCTCGTCATTCCTCCTCTGTAGCTGCTGCCTTTCAAGTGACACCAAGCTGATGAAAGTGGATGAAAGAAAGGGAGGCGGAGAGGCGGAGGAGGAGAAAGCCGGAGCGGAGAGAAAGTATTGCGGAATGAAAGAGAACTTGTCTCCCCAGAAGGGGGTTTCCCTCACGGCTGGCGTGTGAAGAGAATGTCCCCGAGTGATTTATGGGAAATTTACACATTCGAGTGCGGGTGTGAAAATGCCCCTCGGCCCACATGAAAGATAAGGCTTTAATATCTGACTAATACAACACCGTAATGAGATCCTATTCTTGCCTTTGCCTTTCTGTCTGTTTATTAGAGAAGTGATGAAAGAAGCTGACAGTGCGAGAGTGTGGGCTCATATTTATCCAAGCAGTAGCTTGAAAATTGCTTCCATGCAAATGCATTTGTCGGGTGGAGCGTAGGCCTAATGCCTCTAGGTACGCTCTCCCGCAAAAAAAAACAGTGAAGAAGATGCAGAACGTATGCCATCCAGTTACTTGTTGGAATACATCAAAGCTCTGCAGTTTTACTCTTTACAAATGAACCTTTCAACTGTAGCATTTTGCTAAAGAGCTAATGTTCTTTTTCAGGGGGTGATGACTTTCACACTTGGGTCAGTTTCACATTTGAGCTTTTTCTCCCAACTTGAGTTAAGTATGTCTGATGAAGTGTGACAGCTTTTTTTTATTTAAGGAGTGGTCCAGAGAACCAATACCTGGTCCTCTTGTAATAACTAACAGTCTGGGGTTCACTTCAGCCAGCCGGAGGTGCGGTCCATCTCAGGTATGGAAGCTATCTGCTCCACATATCACCATGGGTTCAACTTATCAGGTTACTTCCTGTTTTAAATTAGGTGATGGTGGGGAAAGGGTTGTTATGGTTATTATGGTCAGCAGATGAGATGGAACACCTTATTGACATATAAAGCAAGACATTCATAAGACCGGAGTGAGTGCTTGCACAGATAATGTCATGGGACATGACTTTATATAACCTTAAAAAGAAACAGCTACAGGTATTCCAGCACAATGACATTCCATGCATCCAAAAAGTGCTGTTCTTCACTATCTGAGTGTTGGAATGAAAGGAGTTTTGGGTGGGGGGTACATTCTCCTTAATTTAGTCCCTAATTACCACCCACCGGCTAGGTTGAACCTATCATACAACTACAACTACCAACCCAGGAGTTTGAATGCTTCCTTCATGGAAGCATTGTTTCATTCATGGCGTCAAACTGCTGTTAAGCCGTGCCATGAAATGTCAAAAGTCAAAATGAACCTGGGGTGTCAGTCCAGGTCCACTGCAATGGATTATCCTCACTTTATGCTGTTTATTTGTTTTCTTTTGCTTACTTCTCCTCAGCGAGAAGTCTAGGACAGAATGATGCTAGTTGATTGACTCCCTGACTCCTGCTGTGCTTTGACAACTGAAAGAAAGGAGGCACTACTGGAAGCACTTAAATATTCATAGTCATGCTCCTAAAATGAGCAAACATGAGACAGACACCTGCATGACTAGTACTTTTCAAGGAATAAACCTGTGCTGGACTGGCTTCAGATGGGGGTGCAAGCTGCATCTCTGTGGCAACTCTCATTGTTCTGTAACTTGGATGCTGTAAGGAATGTATGCTTTGTAAACAGCTGTAGAAGGTTATACTTCCTTATTTCTCCCAAGCACACCAAACAATGTTTTCTTTCCACTGCAGGAGACTGACATGCAGAGCTTCAAAGATCCACCCATTTTATGGCACCCACATTTTAAGTCCAGCAGCAGCTACGGTTTCTTTGAAGCAGAAAACAAAAGAGCATAACATGTTGCATATGGAAATGTGTCAAAATATTTGCTGTGGAAATAGCAAGATGGTTGAGCAATCAGTAGTGAGTGCTAGTCAGTACTGTATCCCAGTCGGTGGAGTATTTAATCAACAGTGTGTCACCTCTGTCACTGGTATGTCTCAATTAGTGTGTTTTGATTAGCAGATGTATCCCGGTCAACAGTGTATAGCAGTCAGTGGGGTGTCAAAGTCAGGAAAAGACTGGGAAAGACTACTGACTAAGCAGCGGTCTAAAATGTACCTCAGTCAGTAGTCTTTCCCAGTCAACAGTGTACCTCTGTTAGTGATGTGTGGTGGTGTAATCGGTGGTGTATTTCAGTCACTGGTGTGTCTCGGTCAACAGAGCACCCCATCCAACAGTTTGTCCTAGCCAGTGGTGCCCAGGCCAATAGTGTGTCCCAGTCAGTGGTCTGTTAGCAATATGTAGTCAAATCAGTGGTATGCATCCCAGTCAGTAGTGTATCATGGTCAATGATTTTCTGTTCTTAACAAGGGTCTAAAGTGGACCTCAGTCAGAGGTGTTTCCCAGTCAACCATATGCCTTTGTTAGCAAAGTGTTGTGGTGTAATACATGGTGTATCTCAATTACTGTTGTGTCTCAGTCAACAGAGTGCTCCAGTCAACAGTGTGCCCCAATCAGCAAAGTTTAAGGTCAACCTTTCATTTCAGTCAGTGGTATGTCAATAGTATGTAGCTACATCAATGGTATGTATCCCAGTGTATCATGGTCAGTGAAGTTCTTTTCTCGGCAGAGATCTTCAGTATACCTCAGTCAGGGTTGTGTCCAGGAGTACACTGTATCCCACTCAGTGGTGTATCCATGTCAACAGTGTATCTCAGTCAGCGGTGTGCCCAGATCAGTGATGGTATGTTAGTGAAACCCCATCAATGGTAAAGCCTGGACACCAATGTCTCAGTCGGCATTCCTGGTCAGTGGGATACCCCAGCCATTGTTGTGTTTTGTTCCTGTATATATTATATTATATTATATTATATTATATTATATTATATATATATATATATATATATATATATATATATATATATATATATATATATATATATATATATATATATACACTGCTCAAAAATAATAAAAATAATAATAAAAGGAACACTTGGAGTTACATTGTGCTGTTTAAGTGTTCCCTTTATTTTTTTTGAGCAGTATATATAATGGGAGAGCTCAGTGGTTACATCATGTCTTCATGGGTCTGTTATGTGCCTTTTCTAATCATCCTCAACAGCAAGTACTCCTGTCATCTATTTTTTTTTCTTTATCTTGTTATCCACCTGATACAGCTGTGCTTTCTGAATCCATTTTTAGACATCTGTCAGGCAGTAATGGAACAGAAAGGAAAGAAGTTGGCACATAGTGATTGTGTAGGTAGTTCACCATGAAGTGTGTAGTATTGATGCTGTGGGTGTCCAAGACTTCAGGGATAATGGCTTCTTATTGGTATCTTCATCACTGTCAGTTCCTTTTGCCTGACTGGCCAGTGGTGCATTTGGTCAGCCAGTAACCCAGTCTATTCACAAAAGAATAATCCAGAAATCCCTTAATGCTGACTCAGAATAAAGTGGTGAATTACAAATGTTCTCTGATAGAAAATGTTTGAAATACACACTTTAATTCCTCTATTGATTATTGAATGAAGTTTGAATGAACAGACAATGTGTTCTGCAGATTCACATGTGAATAGGGGGTGCACGAATTTTTTTTATTTGGCTTTTGTTTTTAAGAAACCTTGTCAGAAATGTTCACAGGGCAAGGTTGAGACTGGAGGTGTGCATCGGGTATGGGCTCCTGTGCGACAACATAAGTTGGAGGTTTTTACTTTCATGTAGGTGAGGTCAGATATGAAGCAAAGAAAGACTGGCAATGCACAACGTATTTACTGCATCCTTAGTAACTGCCTGGTCAAACTTTAAAAGCGGTGTATTAAATTAGACTAAATTTACATTTTGGGAAATACTACCAAATATATTTGTTAGAAAATATTGTGGGTTGGTTACAGGTTACAAAAATAATAACTTCACAAGCAGGATTTTAAAACTGCATCTCTAGTTGATACCAATTATGAACCAGAGTGATGTAGCTGAGGTCGAGGAACTGTCAGAGGCAGACTTCACACACCATGCTGACACTGGTGACATTTCTACTTTATTTTTTCCCCCTAGTGTTTCTCAGCATTTCCAGAGGCAAAGTGGTAGGGTTTATATTTTAATGAAATAAAAACTTCCAGTTTAGGCCATATCCACTTCAGGATGAAATCTGAATACAGATGCAGATATGGATATTTGGAGCATTAAAGAGTACAGGCACAGTATAGATAAAGCCATAGATACCAGAGCTCAAATGTGAAAAGTGGTAATAAAATGCCTGCATCACTGTGTTACCATCTTATCAGGAACTGAAGAATGCTCTGAATGATTCTAAGCTCAATCCTACTTTAATTAAATGGAAGCTGGGACCAGGAAGCCTTGGGCATAGTAGGTAACGCGCGCGTATGTGTGTGTGTGTGCGCAGCTCAATCACTTCCTGGAGGAATCAAGTGCAGTGACAGGCACGTTCCCCCTATGACAGTTTTATTGCATCTCTAATCTATGTATACACAACAGCAGAAAGAAGGGGGAGAGAGAGAGAGAGAGAGAGAGAAAGAGAAAAAGAAAGAAAACCATTCACCAACAATCCAGCACACACACACACACACACACACACACTTTCACACATGCAGAGTCCTGCAGGCTTGTCACCATTCTCAGTCATATCTCTGAAATGGGTATCGACACTTCACCAGTGAACAATAATGACTTTTTAATCGTAATAACCACAATTCCCATGGGAGGTCACAAAGGGCCAGTTGGGATATTGTCTGACATTTCAGAAAAGCAAACTTTTTTATAAGACACGAAAACACACAGCACGTAGCGTAGAATATCGCTTGCTTGCCCTTTAGTTGGAATTTGCGGATTTGTTTGATGCAGTGTAATTATTACAGGCTGAAATATCAGTTTCGGTCAAAGATCGAGGTAAGATTGGCTGTGATTTCGCTTAACTAGGCAATCAGTCACACTGCCTGGACGCTAACAATGATCTGTCAGTGCACTAATATCGCTTCTATTTGCATAATTCCCATTTCAGGCTCAAATTAGATCCGTGAAAGGGTCGGATGTTTTTGCATCAGACCTTCACTTATCACATCATTGATCTGAGACCACTCTTTTTGTTCATGCTTCTTTATAGGACTATGACTAGGTTTGTCGCTATACTGCAACAGAGTTTCTGCATACAGCTAGTACATATGTCAGTGAGGAGTCTCTGAACACACACACACACACATATATATATATATATATATATATATAGAGAGAGAGAGAGAGAGAGAGAGAGAGAGAGAGAGAGAGAGAGAGAGAGAGAGAGAGAGAGAGAGAGATAGATAGATAGATAGATAGATAGATGGATAGATAGATAGATAGATAGATAGATAGATAGATAGATAGATCTTTTCTGCATGCTCCCAGTGTTGTGTCATAAAATGGTACATGGGTGAGTATAAATCTTTACTGAAGCTGTGTGACGGTCTGTAAGGTTCCAGCAATAAGATGCTCCCTGTGACAGTCCATATGGTGAAACAGCTGAATTGGCGGTATTCATATATCCGACTGCAAAACTGTGGCGACATTTCAAATAGAATAATCCCCACATCATCCTCACATCATGTGTACATAAACAGTAAATTCAGAGCTTTACTGTTTTGAAGTTTATATTTGAGGCATATTAAAGTCCCAAAATCTGCCAAATTTGCTGCATTTATTTAATCATTTATCAAAAGCCAATACTTTTACTGAGTCTGTGCTTTATAAATTTCCTGCAGTTTAAGAATTCCTCATGAAGCTGAAATACTGTATATGGGTCTTGAATTCACGTAGGTATGCACAGCGTTCACTTTGTTCGTGGTGAAGAATGGTATCTTGTTAATAAACAAAAAAGTTTTGACTTCATTCAAAACCTGGAATTGAGTAATTTTCAACCTCCATACAATCAAGCTAAAAAAAGAAAAGAAAAGGTGGCCGCCTTCATGTTCGTCTAAATCAGGAGTGTCCTTGACCTGAATCTGCATGATGTTATACATTGTGCTTCTGCCACATGATTGGCTGATTGGATAACAGCATGAATGTGCAGGTGTACAGGTGTGCTTATTAAAGTGGACAGTGAGTATAATTATTAGTTTTTCTCTAAAAATACATTTATTTTTCACTTATGGAAGGAGCCTGAACAACAGACATGGCCATGAGGCCATGACTGTTTACCGCTGCTATAATATAAAATTGTGAACTTGCTTCATAGACACAACATTAAATGTAGCTATAAATGGATAAGAGGAATAAATAAAGCAATAAAGAGGAATAAAACTCTCTGGATCATGCTTCTGATTGGTAACAGTGACTCAATAATCACATGTTGATTATTTTGATATAAACTCCTTACATACAATATACGATGCGTATAAGAGACAGCAGGTCAGTGGAAAATGGGATTCAGTCGTCCAAATGAAAATGTAGATGTTTTACATTACATTTATGCCATTTGGCAGACACCCTTATCCAGAGTGACTTACATTTTATCTCCTTTTATACAACTGAGCGGTTGAGGGTTAAGGGGTTTGCTCAAGTGCCCAGTAGTGGCAGGTTGGTAGTGCTGGGATTTGAACTATTGACCTTCCAATCAGGAGTCCACTGTCTTAACCACTGAGCTCCTACTGCCCCAGTAGTATGTTTTATCAAACATACTTCAGATTCTACAACTCGACGTTTTCCCTGTCATGTTCCCTGTGTACTCCAGGTGTCACTGGACTGAGCAACACTGTGGCCACATATCAACACATGTGTGTTTACTCTTACTATGGCATCATTCCTACTGAGTACTAGCCACATCTAAGTTAGCATCAAAAATTCATTTTACTCCAGCCCCCCACAAAAGCGAGGCATTTTCCCCTTCATTGGGCAGTTTGGATTATTTGTTCGCACTACCCTGTGTGGCCATGCCTTTGAGTGTTTTTTTTTTCTCACTCTGTAGCGCTCGGCTTGTGGAAGAAGGGACTAACCGAACAAAATAGAGCGTGCTCTGGAAAGGCTGGGCTCTTTTTCAGACAGATGGGCACGAAACGAAAGAGAGGACACCTGCTGGTCTGCTTTTGCTTCCCCCTGTCTCTCTCTCTTCTCTCTCTCTCTCTCTCTCTCTCTCTCTCTCACTCCTGCATTAGAATTCAGTGTCTCGCTTTGCCTAGGCTCACTGAGTGGGTTAGTGAAGCGTGTCACGGTAAGAACCAGTGAATTGTAATGAACTGAACGTGTGCGGCAGAAAAATAGCGAGAGAAAGAAAGAAAGAAAGAGAGAGAGAGAGATGGGGAAAGGGAGGAGAAGAGGGAGGGGAGTAGAGGAGAGGAGAGAGGAGGCTTGGTGTGCATGAGCTGGTTCCCTTCTTCAGGCGCACAGAGCGAAGAGGATGGGAGAGGCTGTCGGCTGAATCACCGCCACCTCCGCCACTTCATCTCTCCCACACTTTTTTCCCAGGCATGGGGGAGTGTGTGTGGGACAAGAGAACTCGCTTACATCCTCCCTCGTTCCCTCATTCCCTCCCTCTTTCCCTCCCTTCCTCCCTCAGACGACTCACTTCTATATGAATCCATTCATCTTTCCCCCTCCATCTCATTTTTGTCACCCTCCTCCTGTTTTTGTTTCTACATTTATTCTCTCTCCACGTGTCTTTCTCTCTCTCTATCCCACACAACGCTATCCCACTTGTTTTTTTTGTCACGGCCAAGGAAGAGTAAATGAGCAGCCGGAGAGTCGTGAGACGAGAGGATGGAGAAAAGAGGAGAGGGAGCAGGGGGGAGAGCTTTGTCCGGCCGAGGAAGAGAGAGACGGATGCAGCACCTGCCGAGACTCAGCGCACCGCACTCGTTCTTCCTGTCCGTGTGATGGATCGTCCCGGCAAGAGCTCTCCGTGCGAGAACAAAACGCCAAAAAGAAGAAAAGACCCACACCGAACGGGGCAGCTGCTGAAAGAAAACCAATCCATCCTTGCTTTTTTTTCCTTCATCTCGGGGTGCAAAACTATTTTTCGTACAAACTTGTACAGTCGATTTTTCGGCCTTAACAATCTCCGACCCTCTGGCTCCCTCCCTCCTGCTCTCCCCTCCCTCGCTCTCGCTCTCAGAGGCACAGTTTGGGACATTTTCGGTCTAATTGTGTAGAATTCTCAGGACTTCGGCGACTCTGAAAAGCACTTTTCTTTCCGTTTCATTCCTTACCACACCAAAAGGCCTTTTTGAGTCAGACCCTTGTCCTCTTTTTCGGCTTTTGAGGCCAAAATAATTGGAGCTGGAGATTGCCCGCGCCCTTCCCGATCCAGACGAGTGGCCAATCTGTACGGAACACCTGGTGCAGGGTTTGTTTTGTTTTGTTTTTTTGCGGGAAGTGGCATGTCCCCCCCCCTCAATCTGTGGGTATAAAGAGGTGGTGTGGAGGGGTGGAGAGGTGTGATGGTGGGAGGGAGAGGGGGTTGTTGAACCACCCAAGACGAAGCGCTTGATGATCCAGAGCCGATATACGGGATACCTAGAGAGACAGTGGGACCCCTGAGGAGATTAAAGGAGAGAGAACGGTGGGCTCAGGGAAAGAGGGAGGGAAAGAGGGAGGGCCGAGTCAAGATTCCGGAGCAAGTACGAGATGCCATCCTCGCCATCCCATGAGAACGAGACTCGAAGAGTGATCATAGACTTCTTTCCATCTTGCCACTCCAGACACATTTAGGTTTTTTACATTTTAAGGAAGCAACTCAAGCTGTGCCCTTTGACCTTTGATTACACATTGCAATCCTGAAAAGAAAGACCTTGGCACCTTGTATTCTCCGTCTCCCCCCTTTTTTTCTCATTTATTCATCAAGGCCCTTCTCTCTCTCTCTCGCTCTCTCACTCACTCTCTCCGCTCACCACATTTTTTCCCTTCTTCTTCTTCTGAAAGCCGCACATCGCTAATCCACAGGCATTTCGTCAGATAGCCCGGGCTGATTTCTGCACTGATTGGCCGTCTACTTCAGACCCTCTCCTTGTGCACCCCTCCTTCTCTCACTCTTTCGCTCCTTCAGTCTCCTTCATTCTCCTCCCCTCCCCATCTCTATCTCTCTCTCTCTCTCTCTCTCTCTCCCTGCTCCATTGTCTCAGTGTGCAGTAGCTCGGCTGCTCAGAGCCAATCCTTTTCACAGCGCCGGCAAGGACAGAGAGCAAGGTTGAGGTGAGTGCAGCTGAACGCATCCTACACGCCCCTTCTTCCATAAACGTGAACTCCAGACACAGATCTATCTATCTATCTATCTTTTTTTTTTTGCAATGACATTTAAGGTGTGTGTTTTTGCTTTAGTGTTGTTTTGTCTTTGTTTGTAAAGCGTGAGTCATTTTTTATATCATGGTGGAGGAGCTTTGGGGAAGAATTTTGTGTTGAGTTATATTGAAGTGTGTGTGTTTGTTGGGATGCTCGACTCTTGGTTAGAGTAAGTGTGCCACTGCATTGACCGAAAGCAACTAACGACTACACTTAGTAGAGTATCTCCTCGTATTCAGCATCCATGCCATGCTCACCCATCACCTACACACTTACACACACACACACACACACACACACACACACACACACTCCCTTTGACAAATGTAGGTATTCCCCCAAGGCTCGACAAAAATAGATACGGTGCTAAAATAGGACACGGTTCTAGGTCTGCGCTGAAAAAGGTACGATGCTGCACGTTTCCACACTCTGAGAACCTGACGCTTCAACCTTTCCTTTCAAACTTACCCAAAATAAAAAAAATCTAAATCTTAATTGGATTTTAGGATCTTAAAATTTTGGATTTGATCAATTCTTCACATTTCTTTCAAACCCCTATCCCAAAGCAGGATCCTCTTGCATGAATTCTGCAGTGAGACCTCAATCTGTAACGGGCACGTCAGTATGATACCACACGCTTATACAAAACGTGTAAATATCTGCGATCGTCTTTATTTACTCCAGCCTGCTTCTTTTCCATTCGTTATCGCTGCTGGTATTTCTTTCGGACCAGATCGCGAGTCTTTGTTCTTGAGATTTTTTTTCCTTTCTTTCGGGTTTTAAATGTTATACATTTTCTATCTGACAGATACAACTTTTCCTGAAAGGTACTCAAGTGCTGCTCATGAATCCAGCTTAATCCATTTTAAAGGAAAGAAATCGGATTTCCACACTGAAACAGGATTTCATGTCCTTTTACAGCTAGTATATGTGGGAGAAAAATGTGTGTGTGTGTGTGTGTGTATGTGCACATACAGGTGTGTGAGACAGAATACCCATGCTGCGCGTGTAGACTGACGGGAACTAAATTAGTCCGGACAGATTACACTGAGATCCCGCTCTCTTTATAACACCTACAGGGGATGGAGGGAGGGGTGATGCACACAGAGCCGGCTGGAACCCAGCAGGTTCTCCTCGCTCAATCCCATCCTGTCTTGTAAAGAGTAAAAGCAGAGACATAAAAAGGGGATAGAGAGACAGTAGAGAGCGAGAGAGAGAGAGAGAGAGAGAGAGAGAGAGAGAGTTAGCATCACTACATGTCAATTCCTTTCCAGTGTAAACGATACTGATATTCAACCAGAGCTAATCAGTCATTTTGGTCCTCTCGTCTCCTTCACTTCACCTGAGACACCCCACCATAAACGTTTCATCATGAGACTAAAGACTGACGTCATTGGTGAGGGAACCCGTTGGTGCGTAGCTCTACCTGCAACAAGTTTAGGGCGTTCCCATCATTCTCTAATTTATTACCATTTTTAGGGGAAAATATCTGAATTTGGGGGAAAATGTATATTTTTTTTTAATTACCTCTCTGAGAAAATGTAAAAACAAACGTGGGCGAAAAAGTTTACATTTACATTTTACATTCAGGGGAAAATAAAGCAATAATGGGGGGGGGAAAATGTGCTCCAAAAAATTGGGGGGATTTTAATTTGGGAAAGAATTATGGGGGAAAATGTCAGTATGGGAGGAGGGGGATATTTAAAAAAAATAATTGATGCTGGAGAAAAGAAAATTACATTTATGCAAATGTTTGTGGGTAAATTTGGAAAGGGATGTTGTAAAAATGTTAAATGGGGAAAAATAGTAAGGGAAATGTAGAGAGAACTATACAATTAGGAAATAAATGTAAAGAAAATGGAGGGAAAATGTAAAAATGGGATGGGGGTAATGTAATAATGAAATCTGGACATTTTTGCTAAAATATTGAGGAAACAATGTAAACCTAGGGAGGGGGAATGCAAATAAAAAATAATGTACAAAAATGTCAGTGAAAAAATGTACATTTGGTCAACTGTAAATTTGGGGATTTTTTATGTATTCTAAAAAATGTGCATTTAAAAAATAAGTGTAAAGAACATGTAGGGAAATGTCAATTTATGTGGTTAATATAAAACAAAATAAAAATTTTAAAAAGGAAAAAAAGATAGCATGTACATCTATGGTATAGTCAGCGAGTAACTGAGAGACAGACAGTAGAGAGAAACAAGGGGGAAATCTGAGTGGGAAAAAAAGACTGGAGCATCCTTAACACACATGCTAAGAGCTCTCTAGCACAGAAGTGCGTTCATGCTCATGAATCCAGTCACGGTTTCTACCACCTATAACCTCTTGAGTTTGTTAGTGCTATTAGTTAGATCTTTCGTGGTGTTTCCTTGATTGCGTCGTCATGGTAACATGTTTACTACTACGAACAAAAGTGTTCTCGAGGCTGATCCGAGAAGTTCCCGGAGATGATCACGACTCTGAAGGGTTCTCGGAAGGTTCTTATGCGGTGTGAAGTGGGGTTATGTTTGCCGAGATTACGTCATGTTTTGGAGTGTGGTGTTGAGTGGTGCTGGTGAGGTGGGTGTGGCCGTGATCCTGGTGACTGGGTAGTGCTCCTGCTTCCAATGGGGTGTGGTTTTCTTCTTTACTTCATTGTATTAACGTTCGCTTGGGTTGTATGTGGACATGGTGCAGTGTAGTAACGATGCCAATGGAGCTCATGAAGGGGAATTTGAAAATTCTGTTTAAACCGAGCGCAAGGTTGATTTGTTTAGCTCCTGAATTTTGGCATTTTTGATTATTCAGTTTTCAATCAGCCCAGAATAGTGCTGATACACAAATATAGACAGAGCCAAGATGCCCAGGGCTTGAGCAGCTTGAGTAAGCTGTGGAGTGTGTGTATGCGTGTGTGTGCATGTGTGTGTGTGTGTGAGTGTGTGCGGTTTTGGCTGGTATTCATGGCTGTGATTGTGTTAGCTAGGGGGGGACCCCAACCCACCACAAGGCAGCCGGCACCATTGCATCACTGTGTGAAGTAGAGGAGGAGGAGGAGGAGGAGGAGTGAGTCAGGAGACATATTACCATCCAAATGTTGTTTTCAGTTCATGGATCCAGTGTAATTGTCGAAGACTATTTGTGCAACAATAGATTACACCCTCAGTGGCTAATTTTACCTCTGATTGGACATAACATACATAACGATCCAATGCCTGGACAGAGAGTAACCAACATGTCATTTAACTTTAGCTTCTGGATTCAGTTTATAAAGGTTCATAGAGATGTAGCTAATTGTTTATTACGTTTATTTATTTAAAGTGGTTTATTTCTTTGTTTTTGTTTTACCTCACCAAAGGGTACTTTGTTTTGCAAACTATGATTAGTTATTATCACATAGCAAAGCCATATACACCTCCTCTTATAGATGTGCCGCTATCTTCCTCCAATTTCCAATCTCAGTTTTATGGAGAAAATGTAACTTTGGGGAAAAAATATGTCTGTATGTTATGTCTTTAAAAAAATGGGTGGAATATGTAGAAAAATATTAGGAAAATATGTGAATTTGTGGAAAGATTTTTTGGGAAAAAATGTACTGGAAATGTACATGGGGGAGTAAAAAATGCCAATTTGGAGACAAAAATAATTTTTTAAAAATTGGATTAAAAAATTAGCATAAAATATTAAGAAAAGTTTATAAATGTGTAAAAATGTCAATTTGGGTAAATTATAGGGTTAGTGTAAAAGGAATATGTAAACTTGGGAGGTAATTAAAAATAGTGCAGAAAAATTTGGAAAAATGTCAATTTTGGGGGGGGAAATGTCAAATAAAGTATAGGAAAGATCTGTAAATCTGGGGAAAATTGGTACAATTTGAAATGTATTAAAAAAAATCTTGCTGAAATATTAAATAAAATGGAGAGAAAACGCAAATCTGAAGGGGAAATTTAAAAAATGTCATTAGGAAAAAAAAAAATTTATGAAAAAAAAAGTCTATATGCCAGAAAATGTCAAATATAATGTATTAAAATGTCAATATAAATTCGGGGGGAAATATTAAAAATGTAAGTTTGAGGAAAACAACAGAGGAATTAAAAATTTGGGGAAAAGGGAAAAATATATGTAGGGAAAATATAAATTTCTGGGGAAAACAAAAACAAAATTGTCAATTTGGGAAAATTGGCAAAAAGAAATGTTGGAAAAAAATTGGGGAAATGTTAAAACAAATATAGGGGAAATTTTTGATTTGGGAGCAAATGTAAAATAAAATGTAGAATTATTTTAAATTTAGAAGAAACTGTAAAAAAAAAATTATTAAAGAATTATCTGTCATTATGGTCTTTGTATAAATTTTTGGATAATTTTAGCATAGATTAGAAAGATAGCTACAGTCAGTGTCTAAGTGAGTAATAGCAGAGAGAGAGAGAGAGAGAGAGAGAAAAAAAAAAAGCTAAAAAAAAAATGTCCGAGAGAAAAAATAGAAATGCGAGTGGAGCATCCTTCACACGCATGCTAAGAGCTCTCTCGCACAGAAGTGCGGTCATGTTGGAGTCCAGTCACAATGCCTACGACTCATAACTCACACTCTGAGCGGATCCGACACCTCCTGCACACCTTCTCCTCCTCACTCAGCTAGCTCTACTCTCTCCCATCAATTAGGATAACTCAATGCTAACGCTCTTCAGTGGTGAATAAATTGCGTGAAGCTCTGGTTCCCACCTCCCCCCTACACACACATACACATACACACACACACACACACCCTCCCATTTCTCTCCAGAGGTGCGTAAGGGAAAAACAACTCGCGCCTCCGCAGGGGAAAGGCATTTGCCACAGATAAAGCTAATTTAATCTGATGAAATGTGACATTTCTCTATGGCCAGAAAGTGCACGTCTCACGTCAAGATTAATGAATCGCCAGCAGCCAATCTTTTAAACACATGACGCTGAAGGCGATGCTGAGACACCAGGGTGTGGTTTTTGGTAAGATGAATAATGAAATATAAATTAATAAGAAGAAAAACGTGGGACGCAGCTACTGAAATCATGCTGACGGAGACGCTGAAGGCGGATACTTTGATTAGAAGTGAGAAGTTGTTTCATACTTCTCTGCATTCCTTCCGTTCTCTCAGTCCTCCTCCTCCTCCTCTTCCTCCTCCTCCTCCTCTCTTCTGTTCGAATTGTGTAACCAGCATGTGTGTGTGTGTGTGTGTGTGTGTGTGTGGCTGTTTACTCGTGTGGTTAACAGTGTCGATGGTTGGTAAGGGGAATTTCCTTATGCCTTGCCAAGACGAGGCAGATTGGCGCTCAGCTTGTGCCAGGGTTGCGCTAAATAATTATTACCTCTCAGAATTACTTACGGTCTGCTGAGTAGCATTTCATTGGCAAATAAAGCCCATTAGCTCCCAACTATCGGCTTTCTGTGCAAAACACTAATTATTCGGGACACGCTTCCCGGCTCGATGGAAAAAGGAGGGCACGGAGACGTCGTGGCCCCCATGTAGCCGACTGTAGACAGGTTGCCTTTCCTTTACGCTGCGCTCCGACATCACCTTGACCCTCACTGTCTCGTAAATTCCGTAGGGTGACAGGATGTCCTCATTACCGAAAGAAAAAGAGGGCGTTCTGCGTTCACTAGTGGACTCGATTAACATAAAGTGACACTGAGCAAAAACAAGAAAAAGACCTGTGGCCTTGAATTTGCTGCATGCGACGAGCTGAAAGCATCTTTGTGAGGAAGACAACATAACGTAGATGACGTAGCACACTTGTCACTTTCTAACAATATGTTCAAGCATCAATTCCTTGCTTACGAACATCCGGATAAATGAATAACGATAAACGAATAACATGACTCCTGACAATGTTTCCAGTTTAATGCTACGCTACTAATGATTACAATGGTTTGCTTCACACTGGCACTTCTTTTAACTAGTGGCACACACTCTGAACTGATGAGATACAGAGAACAAATGCGTATTTCAATGCTATTCGTCTTTAAATCTTGTACTTTTCTGAGTAGCCATGTTGTTAGTTTACTAATCAGACCAAAGAGGGTAAATAACCTCTTTGATCGCCTCTGGAAACTCTTTCCTTTCTCTATGAGCTACCTTCAGCTACAGTTTTTCCCTCTTTTGGCTGCTCCCGTTTGGGGTTGCCACAGCGGATCACCCCTCTGCATATTTTGTTTCTGGCCCAAGTTTCATGCCAGATGCACTTCCTGATGCAACCCTCCTTATTTCCAGGTTTGAGACCAGCACTGGCTCATGCAACCCTCTAGTGGCTACGATTGGGGAATTGAACCCAAAAGAGACGAGAGCGCTTCATAGCTGCCTTCAGCTAGATAATTTACATACATGTATGTGATTGGCCGCAACACGGGATCTACTCAGTCCACCAGTTGTTGCCGGTTTAGAGGAAGAAAACCATTCATCTTGATTATTTGCATTTCCTGCCTGCACACTTTACAGCAGGGGTTGTTGTGGTCCGGATGTGGACCTTGCAAAGTATTTCAGCAGATTGAATTTAGCGCTTGGAAAAGCACCATAACCGACTTGTCCATAGTCTGTAGTTTGGACTTAACCATTAGGGTTAACCCTAACCCTAACCATTGCTGATACGTTAGCAGATGCTCTGTTGCAGCCAATCACGTTTAATATTTAGCTTATGGCAGCTCATTAGACCAGAGACTGGCTACAAGGGGTAAAGATATTAACTCCAAATGTCGTTGCGAGAGTTTTATTTACACTCTCTGGTCTGGTTAACACATTAATGACATGTCTTGGTTAAAGAAGTTGACAGAAGCAGAATTTTTAAAGATGAGTGGACAGCGAAGACAAATTCAAAACCAATGTGTCTAGGGAGAAGTGTTCACAAAGCGCAACTGTGAAAAAAACTTCTAAATCATCTTATTTATAACCATTACAGGTTGTCATCATTTGGTCATGTTAGTCACTTATCTGAAATTTTGTAAGTAAAGAATTCAGCAGTTTAGTTGAATATTACTGCTCTATAGTACTCTGTAGTACCTCCTCCATCCTTGATTAACAAGCTCACCTTTTTATAACACCAGAACCCTCTCTGCGCTGCTTTAAGGCTTTAGATAATCCTTCTAGAACAAACAAAAAAATAGAAAAACATACTTTTATAAAATACATCCAACATTTTTGGAGCATAAATATACTCATGTTCTTGTATTCATTTTTCTTTTTCTTTAAGTGAGCCCTTTGTGGCTTAGCAAGTTAGGATAGTCTTAGTCTCCATGAAAGGATCCATCCGTATGATTAGCGGCTTGGTTTAAAAGGTTGTCTAATAATGTTGTGACTGTTAATAAGCACTGCTTACACTTTTCTATAGGCAGTGTGTATATAATTAGCCGGGCTGGGATGAGCCGGGCTGTTTAATCAATAGGCTAATGTACGGCTCAAAAGGAGCCGGGAAAGAATAGGGCCAGGGAGTACTGCTGCGAGGCACAAAGGCCACAAAGGGAATGGCTGTCTCTGCTTAAGTCTCAGCAGATCAATTTGCCATATCCTGAACAGCCTGTTTAAAAAGAAACCCAGAATAAGACGGCATGTCCTGTGTGTCTCGTCCTCTAGGGGGAGACGTCAATCTCACACAAATAGCCGGATTCAGTGGAGGATTGAGAAAATGGCTTTTCTATTTCACACACACACACACACACACACACACACACACACACACACACACACAGAAAAAAAAACCCTCACAACTTACTCTTACTCTCTGGTTACTTCCCTGCCGCTCATATCGATTAGACCATGATAGACAGGCAGTGCTCGGTTTCATTTGTGACAAAATGTATCCTCACAAAGAGCTGTTTACTTAGGAAAAAGGACGCAGGAAAAAAAAGAGAAGGACGAGTGAAAAAAGCAGCGTGAATGAAGGCTTTGTTCGCCGAGGCCTAGGCACTGCATGAGAGGATGCAGGGCACTGATGGATAGTTATACCTGGCTCCCCCCTGGTGCCTCAAATGCCTCAGCTAGATACCACGGCTTGATACAAATGCACCCTCTGTCCACCTCCCCCTCTCTCACTCCCCCTGGACTGGCTTTGTGTATGAACAACCGAAGCCTTTTCCTGCCTTCGCTCTTTTTTTGGTGGCCTTTCCATTTTCCGCTCAAGCCGAAGAAGGAGGGGTTTGGACACTTGTTCAGGCTCACCTGTGGATGGTAAAGTAGGAGGCTTGTACGGTGAGAAAAGAAGACAAAAGGCAGTTGATCTTTGGGTGAATCTGAAAATCTGTGATGTACGTTTTTAAGTTTATAGAGAGGGATAACTTCTTTCGAAGCTGTCGAACGGATGCTAGAAGTAAGGATGGGCAGCGCTAAGAGATTCAACAATGGAGAGGTCTGTTGTTGTGTTTTCTCATTTAATAAAGGTAGCAGGTGTTCAGGATTGTGGTATTGATTAAACAGCTGCAATATAAACGTAGCTAAGTGTAGAATGGTTTTATACGCTCGTGAATCTGTTGACATATTGATGTTTCATGAAGGACAGAGTGCACAAGAATTGGTGCACAAAACCAATAGCAGGAAGAGAAGAACCAGACTCTAAAAGGAACCTGTCATCTTCTCTGTGGCACTAGATAGTGGGGTTACAACATCATTACGGTGTACAGGTGTAGGTAGAAGAGTAAAGCCGAACAGTACTGGGTGTCTTGAAAGGACGTTCAGAATGAAATTGTGAATGAGTTCTGGCTGGGATGAGCATCAGGACCATCTTTATGATTTCAGCAGAAGTTGGTCGGTACAACTCTACAGTATCCAGGTGAGATTAAACACTGACGTAAGGGTGAGAAACTGTTTTTGCGTCGTGCAAATATTTAGGATATCCATGAGTTCATGTATTTATGTTTAGAAGGACAAAGTATGTCCATGTTTGTCTTGACCTTCAAGAATCACAGGGTTAATGAGATAATGTAATGCAATTCCACTATCTGTAACTGTATTTGTTTAATGTTCCAAACATTGTGCCTTGAACTTAGCTCACTCCATCACTCCAGTCCATAATTGGCCTCAACTAGAGATTTATTTTTTGTTTGTTTGTTTTATAATTTTTTTAAAAACAAATGTAGTTTCCCAACATTAAAACAAACTAGTAGTATAATCTAAACTGCTGTGACCCTGATGAGGCAGTTACTACGGATGAATTAATGAATTGCACAAACAAGTCTTTGTTTATCCCGCTCGCATCAAAAGTAAAAACCTTCCACTCTCATGACTCACCCCCCCAGGCGGGGTCTTGATACACACTTCTAATCTACACCAGATGCTCTGTGAACCTTTCTGGCTTTTTTGTTGTTGTTGAACCAAACACACCTCTAATATATGTATATATCTCTGTTTAGAACATCTGTTTGATTCTGAATAACATATTGCACCCGTATGTACTGTAACTTGTGGAGAAATTTGAAAAAACTCCAGGAACTTTCACTCCAAGGTAACATCGCCAAACTATTTTGTGACCTCGAGGACTAAACTAAGAGGACTAGCATGACGGATTGCCTCTCACAACCTGTGTGACTTTGTTTTACTTCTCCATTCTTTTTTCTTTCTGAGAAAGAATAAATCACTTTCCCCCTGTTCACCCTCCATTCCCACAACCCCTCCTTTCCCCTTCCATCAACGCTCCCTCTCTTTCTCAGACAGGGTTGAGATAGATAAGCACCACTGATCAATGAGGTGCTGCTGTGCTCTTTAACTAGACTCTTTCTCCACACTCGGAGTGTGGGCACCGCTCCACTCGCCATCCATTTTTACCCCTCTCTCCCTCTGACCTAATGGATCTGTGAAGCAGAGGAGATCGACTTCTTTTTTTGTTTGCTCATTCGTTCCTTCTCATCGCGCTCTGAAAGGACTGATGTGCACGAAGCGAAAACCGATCAATCGCTCTGCGTATGGATCTTTCTTTTTCTTATTATTGTAAAATGTCATAACCTGGTCGAAACGTCAGCCCTGATGGAATTCTGATCGGGGCGAGAAAGAAATATAAAATATTTCACAGCTGACCCTGACAGCTGTGACAGTGGGTGTGAGAGAATAAAGAAAGAAAGAAAGAAAGAAAGAAAGAAAGAAAGAAAGAAAGAAAGAAAGAAAGAAAGAAAGAATGACATAAAAAAAATAAACAAAGAATGAAAGGATAATGAAAAAACATCAAACCGAAAGAAAGATTGAAAGGATAGTGAAAAACATCAAAGAGAAAGAAAGAAACAATTAAGTAAAATATTTAAAAAGACAGATAGACAGAAACAATGAAGTAAAAATTTTAAGAAACAATGAAGTAAAGAATGAAAGAAAGAAAGAGTAGTGAAAAACATCAAAGAGAAAGAAAGAAATAAAAAAGAAAGAAACAATGAAGTAAAAATTGAAAGAAAGAAAGAAATAAAGAAAGAAAGAAAGAAAGAAAGAAAGAAAGAAAGGATAGTGAAAACATCAAACGAAAGCAAAGAAAGATAAAGAACAATAGAAAGAAAGAAAAAAATTAAGAAGAAAGAAACAATGAAGTAATAAATTCAACAGAAAGAAAGGATGAAGTAAAATGTTAAAAAAGAAAGAAAGAATGAAAGAAAAAAAACATTGAAGTAAAAATGAATGAAAGAAAGAAATGATAGTGAAAAACATCAAACAGAAAGAATGAAGGAAAAAATAGAAAGAAAGAAATTAAGAAGAAGAAAGAATGAAGTATCAAATTAGAAAAGAAAGACTGAATGAAGTAAAATATTAAACAGAAAGAAACCAGAAAATAATTCAATGAGGATGAAAAGAGAAACGCATCACTGCTGATTGGTGACTGTGAGACGTTGAGCTTTAGTGTAATGTGTAACTGTCACTCTTCCTCTTCGCTGGTTTCTCACAGGAGGGATTTAAAATGGGTGGCTTTGTGTCGTAGGAAAACTCGGATGGAATGAGTCTGACTTTTCATTTTCACTGTTGACCAACAGGATTAGCAGGATTTGGTTTCTCATATCCATGCCTAGAAAACCTTTGGCTCTTTGGCTTACTGGGAATTAAATAAATAAAGTAGATTACATCCTGTTTCCTCAGAGATTTTAATGTGTATTAGGGATGGAACTGAATACGTTATTCAGAATGAAAAGATAATGTGCTATAAATAAACACAAATGTGATTTTTTTTTTCTTCTTTTTTTCTTTATTAGAAAGCTTGCCAGATAGGTGTTCATCGCTACTGGATTCCTGAGCAAATCATATGCTGGGGGGCTTTATGCAGGTGCAAGAAGCTGCGCGATTCATCCTTAGTAATCGCCTGGTCAGGGTCGCAGGGGTTTCAATTAGCCTGCTAGTTTGTTTATATTTCGGGAAGAAGATCCAATTTTCTAACCAACTAAATTGGTTAGAAAATATTCCAAGCAGGTACAAACTAATTATGAATTGAAGTGATGTAGCTGAGGCAGTTGAGGAACTGTCAGAAGCAGAATTAATCTGTTTATGGAGGCATAGTGTTCATAGGGTTCATATTTAATGATAATGAGTCTTTATTGATCACATATACACATGCACGCATACCCCAGCATGTTAGAGACTGGGGTCAGAGCACAGGGTCAACCATGATACAGCACCCCTGGTTAAGGGCCTTGCTCAAGGGCCCAACAGTGGCAGCTTGGCAGCTTGAACCCCTGACCTTCCGATCAGCAACCCACAGCCTTAACCACCAAGCCAGCACTTTCCCACTTGATGTAATTTAACTTAACTTAAATGAGTTATACTGTGTATACACAGTAAAGTATTTGCATTTGATCAATCAACATAGTAAGTCCCTCCAGGATTTAGCAATTTCACAATCTCAGAAATGAACATAAAATCACAAAATCCCAACGCACAGTGCATCGAACATGAGTACAGCTAAAAAGTTTCATTTACCAACAAATATTACTGCGAAAGAGCATGCGAAACAAATTCGCGCAGTTGCAATTGTGCCAATTCATGTACTACTTCTCCACAAGTTTCATTGCAAATTTTTTAAAATACCGCAGAGAAATATTGAGTGTTTTTGGTCGCAACAAACAAAAAATATAAACCTCACTCATTACAGTTATCTAGCTAAAAAAAAGATGAACATCGAGGTTGAAAATTCTAATTTCCCACTTCTAAGGTAAGTCAAACGCAACATATACAAATACGGTTATTTCTTACGAACCCCCCTTTTACTACACCCCCACCCAGTCTCTTTCTAAACAGTTCAAAAGGTCAGAACAATAAGAATGGAAGATTAGGCATTTTACTAAGTACCAGTCCATTCCCATGACACAGCAGCCATTTTGATTAACATTCTCCTTTTTGTGTGTGTTTGTGGGTGGTAAAGCTTTGATCATGGACATACATCAGTTTTAAAACCTTCGGGAATTGACTGATAGCTGCAGTCGGATGAATCAAGCAACACAGAAAGTTCTGTAATAATGGTCTTTGGTATAAAGTTGACTAGGGAGTAATAAAGCATGTTTGTTATTGCTAGCGACGCTCAAACTGTACTCATCCCTCCTCAGCGAGTTAATTATTCATGTTGTTCATGCCTTTTGTGAGCACTTTTTTTTTCTTCTCACATTCAGCAGTTTTCTACCAGACATAAATAATCCTTAAAGGAAGCCGAGCTACACACAATGGAGCCCACAAACAAGTCTGCTGCAAACTCTCGAAACTAGCACTCAGATCAGCAAAAACGACACTCCTCCCAGAGGAAACGGGACTCCGGTACCGTCCTACTCCCTCAATCGGCTCTCCTTCTTCTCTTTCTTCATGTGCTCGAACCATCGATATTCCAGACTGCAGCGTTATCTCAAAGCCTCAGAAATATGCTAACTCTCACAGGACTACTCAGCTCCAGCAGAGACCTACACATGCTAGCAGCGCTAACCCTGAACAGCATTTTATTCCACATGCAGAGGGGCTGTCTGAAGTGGTGATGTTGTGAGGAAAGAAAGAAAGAAAGAAAGAAAGAAAGAAAGAAAGAAAGAAAGAAAGAAAGAAAGAAAAAATGACAGAAATGGAAAGATGGGATGGATGATGGACAGAAAAGCAAAAAAGGCTTAGACAAATGGAAAAGGGGGCTGGATAATGAACAGGAATGGAAAGAAGGGATGGATGGAAATGAAAGACGGGATGGACAGAAATGGAAAGAAGGGATGGATGGAAATGAAAGACGGGATGGACAGAAATGGAAAGAAGGGATGGATGGAAATGAAAGAAGGGATGGACAGAAATGGAAAGTTGGTACAGACAGATGTGTTTCCATGGTAACACCTGGTCACTGCTGTGTTTTATGGCTTTCTATTCCTATGTGATTTTTCTGCCATGTCACATAGGGTTCAAAGCCATTGGGTACAGAGTGAAAGCTCAGCGCCTTGACACAACACCAACAACAGGGAACGTATAACCAGTCCAACATAAATAGCATTAATTCTTTAGCTAGAAGCCCAACATCCGGACTCCTTGAAACACACACACACAAAACTCCTTGCCATGTAGAATAGCAACATCAGCAAAGTTAGCATCCTTGCAGTGTGGGTGAAGGAGTCTGACAAAAATTGCTCACACAAACACAAGCTCTCTTCAAACTGGAACTGTTAAATTTTGGCAGGATGGGCACAGAACATCTCAAACAATACTGAAAGGAGGCAGGGAGGAAGGAAGGAAGAAAGAAAGAAAGAATTTCAATGCAAGAATTTTTAACAATAGATATAGAATGAAAAGCAGGATGTAATGAAAGAACAAAAATCAAACATACAAATCAAACAAATAACTATGAGACCCCTGTAAACAGACCTCAAACTTACAAAAGAAAGAAAGAAAGAAAGAAAGAAAGAAAGAAAGAAAGAATTTAAATTTCCTTTGCGTTTTTTTTTAACAATAGACAGAATGGAAAGAAGAATGTAGCAATATCACAAACATCAAATGTACAAAAGGAAGGAACCAAGATATTTGGAAGGAAAGAAGGAAAGAAAAATTATAAACAAATTGAAAACAAGCATCACACATACAAAAGAAAGAAAGAAAGAAAGAAAGAAAGACAGAAAGAAAGAAAGAGATTGCAACCATCAAGCAAAACGAAAGAAAGACAGAAAAAGAAATTTCAAGCATCAAGCAAAACAAAGAAAGAAAGAAAGAAAGAAAGAAAGAAATTGCAAACATCAAGCAAAACAAAGAAAGAAACAAACAAACAAACAAACACACAAACAAACAAACAAAGAATCCATAAATCAAATGACACCACTGAAGCCATTTTAGCAGTCCCACTAAGCGCGGTTGTGGATCATGAAGGTGGGGCTGAATCGTCTCTGTGATGCTTCCTGATGCTCTGTGATGTTCCGTAGTGAAGGATAAATCTTCCACAATTACAGGGTTCATTTGGTTGATAATGCCTCTCAGGAGGAAGTGCAGTGCAGTCACACGACTGAGGCAGATTGTCTTCGCTGTTATTTTTCCACCATTTTTCAAACACTGACAGTTCAGCAGACTGCATACAGCAAACACGGTGAATCATTACCACAAACCGCTCATGTTCTGTCAGAGAGCGGTGTGTATTCGATCACCTCCCTGTGCGTTACAGAGCGTGTGTGTGTGTGTGTATGGAGTGTATGGAGTGTGGGTTCAGTGTCATATTTTTTGTCATCACGTCCCTAATTAACAGCGGTACAACAGTGGCGTTCTCATTACAGCTCGTTTCCTCAGTCTGCTGCGTTAGCGTGGATTACTGCACAGCCTATACATTTCAGCGCACAGGAAATGCACGTAGCTCCTGCGCTAATGCGAATGCGTGTTGGTAATGCGGTTTGCATCGAGCTGCCGAGTGCAGTCATGCTTTTAATGCGCTAATTAAAAAGTGCGCCTGATGCTCAGTGCAAGAGCTTGTCTTGCTGCTGATGTGTGTGACATTATTGGTGCTCAGGAAGTGGCAGGCATGCGCGACGGTGCCAGAAATACTAGCTGATTATCTATCTCTCTCTCTCTCTCTCACATACACATACACACACTGTGTTAGAGTGCCTGGAGGCGTTCTCGCAGGTATCTGCAGCACCCTGACTGGTAATTGTCCCCGTGGCAGGCCATTTTGGCGGCGCGTACAGGGTGCCTCACTTCCTCGTTAGTGCAGGCTGCTGAGTCAGGCTGTTTTTAATGAAGCTCGCAGCATTTATCACCCTTCTCTCGTCCTTAATTAGACTCATTGGGAGCAAAAGGATGGGAAGTGAAATGCTAATGTTGGATTTCCTCTCGGGCAGGAAGTCAGTCCTGCTGTCAGGAAAACATAAGTCACACTGATAAAGAATAGAATAATAACAATGTCCATTTGGAGGGTTAAGGAGCCGCTCAGGTGACATGGAAGTAATTTTTTCAGACAACCTGGCTACAGATTGATAGATCTTAAATTCTGTAAGATCTATTTTGTGGAAATCGCTTGTCAACACTGGTACCTAAGCATGCAGTGCAGGTGACTGATATGATATAAGACTTCAGTCTTGGAGCTGCACATAAAGACTCACTGGTATTGTGAAGTGGAGATCACCTCAAGTGAATTCTCAGAGCGAATTAACTTTTTAATGGTTTCAGCATATTAACTATGTGCATTTCCACAACACTTCGGAACACTTCGGCAGTTCCGCAGAGAGACTTATTTTCTGGCCTCAAAAGCTGAATTTGTGTCAAAACCTTCTCAAATAAACATGACCACCATGTCACTTCAGAAGGAAGGAAGGAAGGAAGGAAGGAAGGAAAAAAGAAAGAAAGAAAGAAAGAAAGAAAGAAATGGGTGTGGAAACATGGGAAGACCAGATAAAAAGGATGAAAGCATATAAAACAGAAGTCAGTGTGAAGTCAGTTTGTCAGAGGTGAGAAAGAAAGAAAGAAAGAAAGAAAGAAAGAAAGAAAGAAAGAAAGAAAAATTAAGGAATTAAATATTAAATAAGGAAGGTACAAAGAGAAAGAAAGAAAGGATAAAGTGAAAGACAAATGTCAATCAAATGATAGATAGATAGATAGATAGATAGATAGATAGATAGATAGATAGATAGATAGATAGATAGATAGATAGATAGATAGATAGATAGATAGATAGATTTTTTGTTTCTTTTTGATTGTCCTATTTTTTCAGACAGGCAGTCACTGGGCACACTGTAACATAAGGCCCCCAAAACACTGGACTAATTTGTCAGAGTGAGTGCAAACCTGTCAGAGCCGCAGCTGTCTCCCAGGTTCCTCTGTGTGTATTTGAGCATAAGCGTGTGTGTGTAAATATATATATATATATATATATATATATATATATATATATATATATATATATATATATATATATATATATATATATATTGTGTATGTGTGTGTGTGTGTGTGTGTGTGTGTGTCCATGTCTGCACCCCTTCCTTCCTGCTTCTCTGTTTAGTCATGTGTTTCAGTGTGTACACGTTTTTACCTCGGGATTTGCTGTTGACTTTCAGAAAGGTACGTGTCGGTCATGTTAAAAATAAAAAGCACCAAGTCACTGAAAACCTGTTTGCATGTTTCCAGGTGTTTGCCTGTATGCACTGTGTGTGTGTGTGTGTGTGTGTGTCTGTGTGTGTGTGCCCTTCAAGAGCTAATCATTAACAAGAGACTGCAGTGCTCTACAGCACTCTGTTGCCCTTCATCTGAATGACTGAAGCTCATTTCCCTGCAGCTATGGACAATGCGCCTCTCACAAACTAATACACATACTGTAATAAGGGCTCTTTTTAGTGATACCTCAGCAAGCAATCCTGCTATTAAACGACAATATGAAAATGTTCACCGGTTCAGCTCGCCAGCTGATTAATTCGCACCAAAGCCTGATTCAGACTCTTCATTTGCTTTATAATGTAGAGAAAAGGCATATGAAATAAATGTTTGGAAGAAAAATGCATGATAATCAACCTAAAGAAAGGACTGGTTGCAGACCGAGGAAGGTTGCAGAAGAAAAGTCCTGGATGTCGCAGTATACAAACTTAAACCATGCTTTTAAATAATATGAACAAACCTTTTTGCATTAATCGGTAGGGGATGTGTTAGGAATAACACACTTGGGGTTGCACTAATTCTGGAAATTGATCAACATAATTACTGTTAACACCCCAAAGTGTTTTATTCCTCATATACCACAGCAATTTGCCAAAGATTAATAAAAAAAAATTATTATAGTACTATTTATCCATTTATAGTTACATGTAATGTTATGGAGCACTCATGAATGTTACGTTATAGAAACCATAAACAGTCATTCCCTTATTTTTATATTAATATGTTAGCCTTTCATGTTGCCAAGAAACCACAAAGTGTAAACTTATATGTCCGTAAGATGTTGGAAAACTTAAAATGACCTCTGTCTATTCCAAATCGATGAAACTGGAGACTCCTGTTCTCACTTACAGTACATCATAGTAGCTTTAAACGACCGTTTATAGCTGCTATGATGTAAGTGATAACAGGAGCTAATTTGTTTCGGCAACATTAAATGCAATATAAACATTCTTTAATAAAAGGCATGTTTTTTTTATTATAGTACAGGAAAATTGTTTTGGTGGAAGCAGAATAAAACATGTATTTACTAAAAAAACAAGGGAAAATGAAACACAAACAGCAGTTACTTGTGAGGAACCAATCACTGGAACCAAACACCTGATGACATCAATAAGTGTATAATGATGTGACCCATAGCACGACAACAATACCATCGACATAGAACATACTGCTCTATTAATAGCATTATTCCTCAGATGAAGCTGATATAAAGAGATAGATTGAGAAGCCAACATATGACAGATCTTTAACCAAGATGTGTCGTTAACACATAGATTCTACCCATAGTCTCCGTTTGCCCCATAGAATAGGATCTTTTAGCTTCACCACTTTCACTGGACCCTTTCCCAAGGGTCTCCTGTATTCTCTCTGAATACTCCAGTGGCCTAAAGGCAGAAAATGGAATTTGTTGGAGTTAAATCACTTATATATGTAGTTCTTATCACCGCAGAGCCCTCAAATATTACTGACAAATGGTTTTCAGGGACTCTGGGACTGGGACCTCCTGCAATTTCCTGATGTTGCACAGTTGAATTCACAAACGTATCATCATACCCCCGGTCATATTGCTTTTCAGCCCACGTTCCACTGTGAGACCTTGTACTCTGGGATGTACAGTGCACTCACAGACCGTAGAGAATTCTCCGGCTCCATGCTGCATGCGTATGCATGAATTTGTATTGTCATTGCCTCATCCATATACATAAGAGAGCCGAGGCACAAAATTGATAGAATCTATGGATGAGCACAGCCCCGGTGCTGTGTGTTTTATGCACATGAACACCTCTCTGCAGCGAGGCTTAACCTGAGATCTCTCAGACGTTTCCCGAGGCAAATCGCCACTCGAGTTAATTGCGGCCCAAGCGCCGTATGATAGTCGGCATCCTCTCATCGAAAGCTCATCAGCACTCGGCGCAATGAGCCAAGTCCCGAGCGGGTTCGGCTCACAATCTCCCCTCCACAGCTCACTGCAGCATTTAGCCAGCCTGCAGACACAAAACAATGCAGCACTGAGAAACACGGCAGTCACGCCAAGCCCCTAGTTTGGCAGGTTTCTCGCTCAATGCAACCTTGTTTATTGTGGTAGAATTGCATATTTACTGCACATCAGTCGCAGTTGCGAAGCTTGTGTCCTGGTTTTTGTTCTCACCACAGGGAGTTTAAATGCCTTCATGCCTTGATGCCTTTCCAAGATTCTGTATCTGGTCCAACTTGGGGCCATCAGTATCTACTGATCTCAAAGACTGGTAATGTTCATTCCAGTTTCTGCTCCTCTCATTCATTTCTTTGCCCATGTGTCTCTGCAGGTGGCGTCGATACCTCCCAGGTTCCGGAGACAGGTAGGCAATGCCTCAGTTTACCTTCGCCTGCTTCTGCGGCCTCCATGGCCTGTGCCGGCGGAGAAAGAAGAAAAAGAAGAAACAAGAGGAACAGCAGCAGGATTACGAGACCGTGGTTTGACGATTTGGGACTGAAAATGCACTTGGTTCTATGCCAAAAAAAAAGTCTTTGTAAGCCCTCAGCAAACCTCAGGGCTGATATTAAGGGACTACTTTCCTAAGTTTAAGGTGTTGTACTCAGTGAAAGAAAGTGAGACAAAGGCGAAGCACTCTTACATTTTAGATCAAGTCCATGAATTATGAGTGGGTGTTTCTGTTTCAGTGTGATTCCACAGACTTGATTGATTACTGCAAATCATATATTCAGCATATCTTCAGTTACTCTGACACCGCAAAGAACTTCAAACAAAAATGAGCTATTCTAATTGAACAAAAAGAACAGAAGACCCCTCCCCACCTCCCCCCACATTAAAGACTAGTTCATGGTTTCAGATATTCAGAAACCATCAAAACATCCCACTAACAATCAGATCCATTCTAAGTGAATATATGAGTTCGGAATTTGATTATAGTATTTTTAGACAGCTTGATTGATAGTCTTTTCCATTTATTGCTTGAAAATGAGGGCTTCAGCAGAGTCTGGCAGCCATAGAGGTGCTCCACAGCACCTGGATCTGGTGCCTTTATTCTCCACCAGTTTGGCTGTTAATTGCCTTCCCAGTAATTATGAACCCCTAGGAAGATCCAAGTGGCCTCTTCGCAAATGCCACCACAGTAAAGGATGGGTACCATCTGTCATTTCTCGGGAACATTTTAAGTCTGGCCCTTGGCAAGCGTCAACTGACTTCCTCTTGATTATTGTGTGGATCCTGGAAAAGGATGTGGTATGAATTTAAATGAAACCTGTGGGTGGTGGGATTTTGTGTTGTTTTGAAGGGAGTGTCTGCAAAATGGTTAGAAAACTACATCAAACCACATAATCAGGCAGGGAAAAGCTTATTCATGTCACGCTCTGAATTAGACCTTTCCAATCATGCTCATGCTGTCCCAAAGCAGTCTGGCAGACTAGTGATAGAGCGTAGTGTGGACATTTCCCAATAAGATTCAGGAGCCAGGTGTCCTCTCTCAAAGGACATTAGGCAGGAATGAGGAGTGACGAATGTGCAAGTTATTTCTAGACCTGTCTTCTCTGACCTAGACGGAGTTTCTTAGGTCCACGGTTTCTTTCTAAGGTTAATGTGATTAAGCCTTAAATGGCAGCACAGACTACGTCCAAAGGTCACAATATACATAAGGTCACAAACACGTAAAAGTCGGCTCATCACCTGGCTAACAAAAATGCGTTCTTCCTCACTTTGTTACACAAAGTTCCACAATTATGGCTATTTTTAGTACATTTATGCATGAATAACCCCCATCAGCCCTATCAGCTCTACATTAATATATTCAATTAAAATTGGGGGTTGGGCGGGGGGGTTGAAGCTCACCATGGCAACTGGTCTGACCAAAACTTTGGCCTTTGGATGCAGGGTTTGAATGGCTTTGAAAATAGCAGTAATTGTGGTGGTAAATGGCAGCCCTCATTAAGGAAGGTGATTATGCAGTCCACGCATGCGAGGATGGGGCGATGCAATTAATCTCGCTCAACAGGAAGAGCGCCAGGATGACGGATGTTCCTAAATCTGATGTCGCGGAAACAAAAGGGGAAGAAAAAGTCAGGGACTTAAACTTTGGATAATGTCCTTTTTGCATATTCAGATTTAGAGGGCTTTCCAGAACCAGTTAATATAAGCCAATGTTAATACAACGGCGTATCCTTTCATCTATTTATTCTAAGCCATTCGGACCATTCAGATTTCACCTGCAAGTCATGGTAAAGCCCTAAGCGTTTGATCCTTGTATTAATTTGAACAAGTATTCAAAATGAGAGGCGGTTAAATCGATTCGAGTGAGTGTTTGTGAGACAATTCATCAGACCAAGTTATCATGTTACAGGAGCAAGCTTCTGTGGAAGGAAGGGGGGCCAAATTTAATGGGCATGAGATTGAAACGGCTGCTAATTACCTGCAGCCGCACTAATTCATTGTGTCTATCTTGCTGGCTCAGAGACTGCACTCTTTATAGGTGGGTGGCAATAAATGAGTGCATTGCATCAGATCGGCACTATTTTTGCATATATGCTCTGTTAAGCGATGACAGGAGGCAAAATTTAATTACAGTTTTAACTTGCACCACCAAACACACTCATTTTTCCGCACTGATGTCGGATACGGTGTTTAGTGTTTTGTAGAAAGCGTAGTGTGCACAGGGGTTTCTACATTGCAGCCTCGAAAACAAATAGGTGCATTATGCCTTCCCATTTTCTTTAAACCCAAACTGCCATTAAACCCGAATCTCCCATCTGTCAGCACCCACTGAAAAGTGGCGGCGGCACAAATGATCCTTGTCGTGCACGGGTAGACATTTATTGCATTCTGGCTTCATTTTTCAGCTACAGCACGAAGAATCTGAGTGCGAGAGACAGGGAAGAGGGTGCTGACATGCGTTCGTCCTGTTCCTTCTCCACCACGCTGACAGCCGACCTGTCTCCATGCCTTAATGAAGATTAAAGCAGGTTTCCTCTTCTTAAGCTCCTGTAATTATCCGATCGTCCAATGGACAGGCGGGTAGGGCCTCTGCCGATGGCAGCCTTAGAGAGAGGAAAGTTGAGAGGAGGACGCAAGCAGATCATGTAATTGCGATGGTAATGGATTTTGTCGGGAGCACCTGTCATGGCCATGGAGAAAACAGCCAAGGAAGGGAATTGGAGTCAGGATGCCAGCGAGCTGAGCCTCTGTCTGAGCCAAACTCACCTGATTGCCAATTTAGGGGAGTCTTCATGCATCAAGCATTGAGAGCAGGGGCGTTAAGGGGCCTAGGTGGCGATTCGCTGGGCAAACCATTAAAGAAGGTGTCAGTGCAAATAAGCGACCAGACGGGCAAGAGTGAAAGCTAAAACCAAACGACGTTTAATTTCCAATTGAGAGCGAGCGCAGATGAAAAAGAAACGCATCACTGAATTTTCCAACTAATGTGAGGTTCCTGGTCAGACATGCTCTGCTGAGCACATGAAGTTGATTCAAGTCGAGCTGGCAGTCTCACTTCGGTGAATGAGGCCAGTTAAGTTAAGAAAAGTACACGGTCAAAAGGCAAAATGGACAGGGCAGTCTTCTGTTGCATGTAAACGTGGCCAGGCTGCGGCAAAATTAAATGTGTCTCAGGAACGGCTGTTTAGGAGCTTTGGGGGCCCTAAGCTATTTAAGCCCCCCACCCCAAACCCCCACCAGCCCTATCAACATCCTACTCACCCACCACCCTGAATCCCCACTAACCCTAGTCATGCGCTACTTAACCCCCCCACCCCAAATCTCCACCAATCCTAGTATCATCCTGCTTAACCCCACATCCCAACTCCATACCAAACCTAGCAACATCCTATGTAACCCCTCACCTACCTACCCTAGCAAAATCATTCACAAGCCTCCCCCACCCTGAACCCCCACCAACCATACCAACATCCAATTAACCCCCAACCAAAACCCCTACCAAACTTTGTGATATTCTACATAACGCCTGCACCCCAAACTCCCACCAAACCTAATGATATCCTACTTAACCCTATCCCAAATCCCCATCAACCCAAGCAACATCCTACTTAACAACCTACCCCAAATCTCCACTAACTCTAGTGACACCCAGTTGCCACATCCAATCCAAAGCTGTGTTAACCCTATCAACATCCTACTCCCCTCACCCATAACCTTAACCATACCTAGTGACACCTTACTTAACCCCCCACCCCAAATTACCACCAACCCTAGCGACATCGTACTTGTCCCTCCATCCATCCCCATCGTACCTCTCAAAAAGGCAGCCCCCAGAGAAAGCCTAAACCATGATAACAATCACGGATATAATTTATATGGCCCCTGGTGGTTGGGGGTCCTAAACAACAGCTTCTACCACTTCTACCAACACAATTTTCATGCTCATCTTTACAAAGCATCAAATTTTGTGCTGTTTGTGTATGCACTGTTTGAGCTGCTCATTTACCGAGATGCAAACGCTTGCCAAAACACAAACACCAAACAAGCAATAGCTGAAAAAATTATTATTACTTTTGTTACGGCAGCTGCGCCCAGCTTGCAGTGTTTGCCAGGTGCACAAAATCAATTCCAAACGTGTTGTTTTTTAAAAGTACTTAAGACGGGATTGAAGAAACTTGGTAGAAATATCCAACACGAAGGTGCGTATTTGAGGCTGGCAGCCAAGGGCAGGTGCCTGTTTATCGGCAGTAAACGTTAACAACTTTTCTGGCATTGAAAACTCCAGGGGAAGTGTTCTCTGTTGTTGACATCACACTTCATTGCTTCCAGAGACATTAGCTTGATCTGGTGTGTGGCTGTGTCAGGGTGACCATAGCGAATTGCCACTGAAACAAACTGCACTCTAAGTTTATCACCATTTTTTGTGTTGGCCTTTTCGAAAAGTTTAGACAGGATGAGTAAGATGAATGAGTCAGACTCCAACCCACACATTTAATCTTAATCAGATGTCTATCTCTGATTTTATTGATTAGATAAATGAATGAATCAATAGGCACTCTCTTCTTGATGTGTTGTTGTTCTTGCTCCGATGCTAATAAATGGGTCCTTCATATAATCAAGAAATCTTGTTCATGAGGATGGCAAAGAAGTTTCTGTCCAATCAGATGCTAGTTAAACTCTAGTAGTTAGCATTTTATCTCAAAACTGCAGCAGATTCCCTTTAAACCATTTAAAGTTTCTCTTTAATTGGCTGTCTTGGACTTTTTCATGGTTATTTTACTGAGGAAAATGTCATTTCATCGTGTTGTCCTGAACATTTAAAATTTCCTTTAGAAATACGAACTATCCAGCACAGAGTGATGTAATAAATATTGATTTTGCCCAAAGCATGAATTTTTCTACCGAACCTGAGGCAACTGTAGATTTACCAGCTTAATTATACATTGTTGAGCCAGGGAAGAAAACCCTCATTAACGTGTTTCCATCCACAGACTCCCTCAGTATCGCCTGCTGTCAGTTCCACTAGGTGCGAACAATAGGGAAAACATCAGCGTTATAATTTGCTCTTCTCTCATTCTCTTAATGGAGACCCGCTCTTTAGGAAAGGAGATATGCCCTATTGAAGCGTTCCTCATCACCGATTAGCTTCTCATAGCAGCCGATTGTGTTTCTCAGACATGCCTCGCAAAATAATTCCCTTCGTAGCCTTTTCATTTTTCAAGAAAGCAGCGCTTGTGAAAGAGAGACGGCTTTTGTCTAAGACTTTCCAGACTCGGAGTTAATCGGGAATCAAACGTTACGCCTTTGTTTCGTTTGACTTGGATGCTCTGTCTCTTTTGGGAGGTTTGATGAAGCCGCTTAGCTTTACCTTTCTCCCTCGTTTTCTTTCCCCCTCTCTCTCTCTCTCTCTCTCTCTCTCTCTCTCTCTATCTGTCTTGCATTATCTCACTGTGCCCGAGTCAGCAGCCGTAGCGAGCTCGACATTGCTTGTAAGCGGCTTCTCTGTGTTCCAGGCAGTGAGTTTCATTACTCATTGTGCTGAAGCAGAGAGGCGGCTCGTGCACACTCACCGCTGAGGAAACTGAGACTGTAGTACACAATGTCCCATCTCCCTTCTCTCTCCAAAATAACACAGAACAATGACGGTACAGGTGGGACATGATGTAAATGTGGGTGATTCCATGATTGCAGTACTTTTACATTTAGCCTTTCTTTTTTTTTCTTTACATGACATACATAAAAAATAGCATAACACTGAATCTAAGAAAACACGCACTTAACCATTAATCTGTCTCACGTAACGATCCCATGTTTTACAACGGCTGTTTTTTGCTCTTAAATGATTAACAATGTGGAGTTTGTGCCGTTGTTGTTTTTTTGTTTATTTTTTTTTATAGAATAGTGTAGAATTAGCAAATACACAACATGTGCTTAACTTGAATCTGTCCAATCACTGGAAAAAAGAATGAACGTGCTTACTTTTCTTCTTCCTATGGTCTTCAGGGAATTTGAATGATGCAACTTCCTGTTGAACATGTGACTTATGGAACGTTCCAAATATTTCGTAGGGGTGAATGTGTTTAGGTAAGATTTTTCAGAACGTATAACGGACGATTCATGGTGAAGGATGTGAATATCTATCATGTGATAGATTAATTTACACATTAAGCCATAAATAGTAAGATGTTTGAAGTAATTAGTTTATATTTCGAGGTAAAATGGAGTTAAGACTGCTGTTGGTTTTGTAGGGTTTATTCGAGTTTTTACCTGAAACATGCACATAGGTTGTTTTTTGTCTTTTTTTTTTTTTACCTTTACATAAATATTAAAGACAATGATAAAAGTAATAGCAGTTGAACACAGATGGCAACCCAAACGTGGAATCACCCAATGTGTATCAGAGTGATGATTATGAACGTAAACATTAGCGTGTTGCTGTTTTTATTATACATTATTGTGATCATAGTATAAACCGTGACAGAGATTTAACATCAGTGTAGCTTCATGCAGAGGAACTTAACCATTTCCACTTCTTCTCCAGCAAGCTTCCTGATCTTCAGTCAGTTAACGTTGATGGCACTTGTGTTGATTAAGGGTCGTGAGCTGTGCATCCTCTACGCTGTACCAGATGCCAGGACTGGAGAGATCTTAGTTCCTCCTAATCAAGCTTATGCTCCTCTCTTTTTTTCTGCGTTTAAGCCTCTGTAGAAATTACCACACGCTCCAGGCTCAATCCTCATGCCGGGGAAGACGTGATATCCGAGATGCGCGTGGTTCATCACACCTCAAGGTTATGGTGCTTCAAAAAAAATTGTTTGTGCGTTCACAGAGGGGAAAAATATCAAATATGTGTGCCAAGCAGCTCTAACAAAGAAAAAGAAAGAAAGTGCAAGCATCAGCCTGTGGCATCTCAGCATGCCATGCCTTGCTTTTTAGAGGCTAGACTTAAAGCGCAAGCTTACACCGTGCGTGTGTGATTTGTGCTTGGCTGTTTGAAATACAGAACACGTCTGCATCGGATGGATCCCCGCGGCCCAGGGAGCCTCATTAGAAAGACTCGTGTGCCAGTCTTAAAGCCGGGATAAGCTTAGCAGCCAGGAGCTAGTGATAAAGGAGTTATGTATCGCCGCCTTACACGCGCATGACAAAAAGCCCTCTTATCCAGGTGCCACGCAGCCTAACCTTATATATCACATGCTGCGGAGGATGACACATAGCCAGAAACTGTTTGCTCTCAGTCGAATCTTCTGTACCAAGAGAATTAATAGGCCTACTGTACGAGAAGGAAAGTGCGCGCGTGATTGAACACGTATGTAACTAGATTTCGCAGAGTGTAATAATTATTGTTTTTTTAAATCACCCAGATATCAATCCTAATCCCAGTGCTTTTGTACGTATACATGACGCTAGCCTCTTAGATATGTTTGTCTTCTCATATCAAGTATCTCAAGTAGTGGTCAGTAAATATTCCAAATCAAATCTGTCAAAATAACGAGCTAGAGTGCAAATATTTTATATTTGCAATGAAATCAAGATCATAGATTGAGGGTTTTTTTTCTCTCAAGACCATGCTAATGTTTATTAGTCACATACTTTGGGAGTACAGGAAATTCCCACACATTTCACATGTGATTTTAGGTTTTTCATGGGTTTATATCAATCACATGTGAAAACAAATCACACACTTCAGAACATCACACTTGTGTGATGTGAATCAAAGTAAACAACTCATGTGTAAAAATCACATGTGAAGGTAAACGAATCACATGAATCAAATGAATAAATCGTGTATAAAAATCGCGTGGGGGGGGGACGAATCATGAATCAACATAAATGAATCGTTTGTAAAAGTCAAATATGAAAAACGTGTCATCTGTTGTATGAATCATGTGACTCATCACATGTGAAATTCATATGACATTGTCTTTTTTTTTTTGACAAATATTCCATCAACATAATACGTTAGAGCTCAAATATTTTATATTTGCAGTGTAATCAATGGTACTGTAATTTTCTGTATACTGGTGTACATATACTGTGACTGATGACATACACAATAATAATAACTACGAATGAATTAAATACACAATAATTAGCAGTCTATATTTGTATTTTATAACTTGCAGATTTAGGAACGATGTCCTATATAATCTCTTTTGAAAATGTGAGTGAAATGAGTTGTGTGCCTTTTCTTCTTTTCCAATATATTAGAAGCCAATTATTAATATGCATATTTGTCCCGAGAGAGCCATAGACTCAATAAGCCATGATCGAGCCAAATGAGATGCAAATGTTTTCATTAATAAAACATATTACTGTGATCGCTGCTTGACTCGACTTGGTGAGAAAACAGCGCTTGTGCAATGCCTGCTAAACTAAAATGCCTACAACTCAATCGAAACCCAATAATCATGTACGTAATTACGTTTTCGGGGGAGGGTTTTCCCCCCCATTTGGTTTAAATGAAACCATAGATGCATGCATTTTGTTTTTGTTTTTTTTGACTGGAATATTCTTTCTAATCTCTGTGCAAGCCATGTTTTCTAATAAAGACATTTTACTCCAGTGCTTTTGAATAAAATATCTTTGTACAATTTGCACAGTAAAGTGGGTCTTTGTGATCATTTTAGCAAACTTTGCACAGTCAAAATGGCTTTTAATAGCCACTCTTTCACATCTACATTGCACAAATTTCACTATATTCCACTGTTGAGCACATTAGTGTCTTCATTTTTGCACCTTAGACTTGAACACATTCTCACTACTCCTCATTATCGTCTAGATTCAAACTTTTCTGTAGGCTCACACACACACACACACACACACACATATACACACATACACACACACACACACACACACTGTAACAGTGGCATGGCTTGATATCCGGGCTTCCACTGTTTCCAAGCGGATTGTTGAGGATTTCAGTGAGGATTTCTTCAATCACACTGTAACTAATCCTGCTGTGTCTCCATGGCCTGACTGGTTATTGTCCTCTCCTTCTTCTCCATCTTCTTCTTCAGGCCTAGGTATGGTGAAATTACATTATAATCTTATAATACAGATTTATTGTAATCATTTGGCAATAAAAGGAAATCATTACGTTTCTTAAACAAAGTTTGCACAAGCACCCATGAAAGGAGAACGTCCGAGAAGCATTGTTGCAAATCTTAATCTCATCAAAAAGACTAAAGTATACATCTCTGTATCTCTCTCTTTCTCACTCTCTCGCTCTCTCTGTGTGTCTCTCTCTCTGCCACTCTCTTCCACTCGTCAATATAATTCCCTCCACCATATTAGCACCATTCAAAACGTGTTTTATCATGTACTGTTTTTCCATCATTTCTCGCTCTCTCTCAGTCTCTTTGTGTTGCTCTGTCAATCTATGTTCCTCCAGTTCAATTCTAAAAGTATTGGTACCCTTCAAGTAATGTCACCAGTTTTCTATCTGGAAGGGTGCCACTATTTTGGAGTTGTCCATTTTTAAATGGAAGTGGATTAAAATGACTAAGGATACAGCACCTCTCTCTCTCTCTCTCTCTCTCTCTCTCTCTCTCTCTCTCTCTTTGTGTCACTCTGTCTAATTCACTCCAGTTCTAAATCGCCATATCCAAAAGTATTGGCACTTTTCCAGATAATAGATGGAACTGATTGCATAAAATAAATGGTAAGACTTTTTTTTTCAAATAAAAGATATATATATGGATCCCTTATGCCATAAGAATAAATAAGACTTGAGAGTTATTCAGTTCCAGACTGTGGTAGAAAGTGTAGATCCATGTGACTAACAGTGTTTTCTGAAACTCTGTTGTTGCCTTTATCCTAAAATGAGGTCACACACATGCATAATCCCGTAATCATCCATCACTAGAAACCTAAAACTTTCAATATAGCAGGGGCGGATCATTTTTACCCAGAAAAGAAGTGGTTAATACTGTCATTATGCACTATTACAATAGAGTGAGTTTACTTATTGTACGGTTTAGTAGACTGTAGTTGATATTACTTTTCAGGAAATGTCCAGGAACTCCGCTGGTGCCTTTAACCAGTTCCTGTTATGCTGAGGTATAAATATGAAGTTGCACACATGTAAAATCCTTTTTCATCCATTCCAGTGGGAAAATAAAAACTAGAAATTTTCAAACATAAAGAAAGTAAAGCCCAAAAGTCACAGATTCAGAAACACAGTGTTGTTCATTCTTGTGATTGTCAAAACAAATAGCTGTTTGGAAGATACTCTTCCTGAAACAAAGCCACGAGATACAGCTCCTGAACCTCACTGAACATTACATGAGACGAAAATAAAACTTTTCAGCAATGAACAACATGTTTTATGAAAAGAAAAATAAATAGTTCCACTGACATGACGGAAGTAAGGAAAAAAAACTTGGATGCTGTTATAGGAAAATAATCACCAACTGTGTGATGTGATGAAGTGGACTTACTCTTGAACACTGAAGTTGAGTATTTTCCATCACCACCAAGTTCTGACGTGTTTTATTTCTCTTGTACGAATGCAGCTTACCAACAATTGAAAGTATTATTTATTAAAGAATGACACCACATACTTTTTATCCATTTATAGTTACACTTACTTATGTACCACTTATGTTCTAGCACCTATAGGCAGTTTCTCACCAGCCTCTCTTTTTTCTAATTTACTAAGGCGAAAGAATTCAGCTCATCATAAAAAAAAACACAAACCATAAACTTGTCTGAAAACTTCCCCATATCAGTGATTGTTTTTGATTTTCATGGGTAGATAACAACATTTATTTATATATTATTTTTATTTATTTATATAAACCTGTGATTTGCAGCCGCACTACTGTGGGAAAATTAATCTAACACCTTCTGACCACTCAGAAAAAAAAATAATAATAAATTTAAGAAATTGTGGAACAATGGATATTGCTTAAAGAATAGCAAATGCTATTAATATGAATATGAACACTATCAAGAAAAACAAACATCTCCTTCAGAAAGTCTCTCGCTGTCATTTCTCCATCTGGCTTCCTCTTTATTCTTTCAATATATCTGTGCGTCTTTGTCTCGCGCCGTGTGAAGGCGATGACAGTTCTCCTCCGACAGAGACAGTCGTTGGAAGAATTTCTTTGCGTGGTGTGGGGGGGTTGGGGGGGTTAAATCGCTGTTGTGGGAAGTGGTCAGTTCCGTCCCTTCAGCTTACCGTAGCGGGGTGGAAAAAGGCCAAGATCCATCAATTCCTCCCGGGGTTTCCTGTAACCTAGCAACAGGCTCCGGTACAGGGGGCTTAATCCTCGCAGGTCAATGCTTACTGACTAAATGTGGAATTAAAGGTTCTCATTAAGCGGCTGTTCCGAATAAATAGCACACTTTGTTCTATCTCGGTGCTATTCAACATTCCTAGCATACCCTCTTTTCCCCCTTTCCTTTTTGTAAGGAGACTTGTGTTTGAAGTCAGACTGTGGGGAAACACACCAAAAGCTGCGTGATCACGATTAAATATTGATTTATCTCCTGACATCCTTTTGTCATCCCAATGCTATAGTTACAGAGCACTTTTTATTTAAAAAAAAAAAAAATTAGCTAATGAGCATATGCTAAATTTAAGCCAGCAGAACGTAGGTGGTAACAGAGCAAGCATCAAGGTCGAAATAGTCCTAAGTTGATATCTTTGCTGCGTATCGATTGCGTGGGTGGGCACCAGTGCAGGCAGAAGAAATGTGCATATCGTAGATGTGATAAGAACTCTGAAACCTCTGCAGCTGAGTGGGAGGAGAGCTCATTAAGGGCTGAATATGCAATGAGAAAAGGGGGTGAATGGGAGCACTCAGTCAATGTCAGCTCACTGACAGCTGTTGTGACAGAAGAATGCAAAGCCCCGGTACAGATAGACACCTCAACAAAATGACAAATTGGTCTGGAGAGTTCTTCTGAAGAGAATCGTCCAAAGTCTTGGGGTAACATTTAACCTCAAGAACTATTAATGTCAGTACAAGGTGGGAATTTTCGACATTGAACACTCTTGACACCTAAAATGGACCTCTTGAGAAAAATGAAGACGTGAGTTTTAGTGTTCATAACTTCATTCGTATAAAAACCAAACCCCATTGCAGTCATTCCTTCTCATAAATACTGGTTGTGGGCCCGGTGCTTTAGCGGTTTGCATGTTTGCTTCGCACCTCTGGGGTTAGGGATTCAAATCCTGCCTTCGTCCTGTGCGCGTGGAGTTTGTACAGGTTGTGCTGTTGTGAGGGATTCTGCTGTTATAAAAAAACGAATCAACCAATCAGAATCCAGAATTCAAAAGAAATCGATGTAAAGCAAGGCAATCCTATTGGCTGATGCATGGCTACATCAAGGTACATCTTTGCTTCCATTATTTACAACATGTTGCTATGCTTTAATGCGTGTTTAATGCATCAACAAATTGTTACCCTTACCCTTTACTTTAGCACAGTTATTCCATCACTTGTCATAGAGGGTAACAATAGTGATAGAACAAAGTGAGAGGCACCATTATCAGTCTGTTATCAGCGGCAGCATCCGCTCAGTCTTTGTGATAAAGGAGCACTGATAATGTACTCAAGCACAGGAATGGCATCTTCTCTCCTGTATCTGGCTTTTGTTGGAGAAGGGACCCAGAAAATTGCACTCATGTGGCTCTGATTCTTTAAACGATATACTGTGGGAAATCGGTTGTATGATTTCCAGCCTATATTATATATTAAGCAGACATTCATGTCTAATTTCAAGTTGAAATATTGTTCTATTAGTCAATAATTCCGCTTCTTTTGTTTATTTACATGAAGAAAGAAGCATAGCTGGTGGCTAATTCAGGTTGCGCGACAGGTCAGGTGAGGTCTAGCAGAGGCTGGAAAGATTCGGATGAGGCCAGCACAGCTGAAAGCTTCTTGCAGATCTGGGCCACCCGTGCCCATGAATACCACAGACCTCATTTTTCTGTTTTACTGCCAAAGCCATCAAAGAGGACAGAGCACTCAGATTCCTGCTTCTGGTTGCGAGTGTGTGAGTGTGAGACTGTGTGATTGGGTGTTGGGAGGACTGACTAAAGTTCAGGGATGCACTATCAAAGCAATACCATGCTCATACATTTATACCAACATCCGATATCATACTATGATACTATGTGGCATAAGCCTAGTGCACGTTATTAGTGTATGCTAATGAACAGACGACGCAAAATGACAGCGATCTGGACGTATTTTGATACAATGGCAATCAAAGTGAAGGAGAATGCAAAGTGTGCTCTGAGTGAGTGAAAATATTAAAAAGGAAACTACTGCATAAGTCTACTGCATTGGTCACTGCATCAAATGTTTTTTTAATTGCCATGAAAGCAAACAAAGAAAATAATAATCATTACATGCAGCTGTACAGAAGTGAAACAAAAATCCCCTCTTCTCCATTGGTACCGTACTCGATCCAAGTAGCTAGCTAAAAAAATCAACTAGCTAACATTTTAAAGAATGACTACTCAAATGAACACGCAAGTGAAATCACGACCATATTTAACCCAGCAAATTAAATCAAAGTGAAGTCAAATATTCCTTGATGAAAACGTGTATTCGTGCTTGTAATCAGTCCGAAAAACGTGGTATTGATGCGTCCCTGCTAGAACGTTTCGACCAAATTGCTTGTGTGTTCATTTCTAAAGCTAATATCTAATCTTATTGTTATTAAGCAGGAAACACCAGTACAACACGCTGGAGGGGAGAAAAAGCCATTGGATAAGCAATGTAATCAACCTGCGCTAGGCCGAGTCATTCCTTAATGACTTAGCTCTAATCAATCGCTATCTGCGCTTGCAGTGAGTAATTACACCGGGACAGCCTGCGACTAGCTTTGAAGCTGCACTGTGCTGTGGTGCTGGGTGGGCTGCTGTGTGAGAATGTGCTACGTTTGATGCTGGGAAAGATTCAGTTATCTAATCAGCAGGGAACACACAGTGTCGACCCTGTGGCTCAGTGAGACAGGGTTCCGCTGTGATGAAATGCAACCTGTGTGGAACAGGCAGTGTACTGCAGCATGGATTTAAAGGTTCAGGTGTGGATGCGTCAAAACGAGGGACTACAGAGAAATGTGCGAAATGAAAATGAAGTCAATGGAGCAAGAAGCAATTCATTACCTTTCATACAAATAGTGAGGTAATAACTGTGTAGACTTGAGCTCTAATTTTTTACAAGAACCAATATAGTACTTTTAATCTTATACCTGCTTACAGATTCTGATTGGTCGTTTTCTCAGTAGTGCGACTGCAAACCAAAAGTTTATATTATTGCACTCGTTGTAATACGTTATCGTTTCTGTAGTAACGACTCGTTCTTTGATGGGTGTGCCATGTCATTTTAAATTAATAATAAACCCATTCAAAATGTGTTATTAATGAACAAGTGATATGGTGAGGTTTTCTGAAAGGTCATATTTTTTTTACAGTACGTCATCCACCACGTGAAAATCTTCAGGACCGAGCAGTTTAGGAATTCAGGTTTCTCGGTAACGTGACAAGATGCATTTTCTGCTTAGAATTGAGATGAGAATTTCAGCTTTTATTTCCTGGAATTTATACATAGCACAGACATAGGATATTTTGTAACAGACCACCTTGTAAGAGAGCAAAAACATGACATGTTATTTGACAGGTGTTTCTTGTTACCCAGGTGTGTCCTGTTAGATTGATTGTTTAAGAAATAAATTGCTCTGAACATCTACAGTTGTGCTTGAAAATTTGTGAACTCTTTAGAATTTTCTCCAAAAATGTAATATAAAGCATCATCATATTTTTCACAAGTGCTAAAAGTAGATAAAGAGAACAAATTAGAAAAGTGAGACAAATATATTATACTTGGTCATTTATGTATTGAGGAAAATTGGCCAATATTACATATCTGTGAGTGTTAAAAGTATGTGAACCTTTGCTTTGAGTATCTGGTGTGGCCCCCTTGTCCAACAATAACTGCAGATAAACATTTGTGGTAACTGTTGATCAGTCCTGCACATCGGCTTGGAAGAATTTTAGCCCATTCCTCAGTACAGAACAGCTTCAATTCTGGGATGTTAGCGGGTTTCTTCACATGAACTGCTTACCCTACACGACGCGGTTCGTTCGGAATTGTTGATAATACGTCATTCTGGCTTGATTTACGTTACTGTTCATGTTTCTGTTTAGTAGCATTCCTAGCTTTAGCCGCTAACACTAGCATTAGCAGTGCTAGCCCAGTGAGCCTAGGTTAGTGAGTGTGTTCTTGTTTTGGTTTTGTTTTGTGTCTTTTCTACACTGTAAATAAACATCACCGTGCTTTTACAATTACGTCCTCTTTCATTCCTGCGCCATTGGCGCGTGACAGAACGAACCGCCCACCATGGACATAACGCAAAAACGGAAGGACCGCCGACAGCGGCCCAGTGCTCCTGCCTTCCCTGCCTTTAACTCCATGCGCTTCGCCCCAGAAAGCTCCAATGTTTCTGCCTAGGCCGTTTGACAGCCTGGACCGCCCAGATTATTTCCTTATGGAATGCCAGCAGTACTTTGCCAGTCTGAGCGATCCAAAACCCTCTGAAGGTCAGTTCACACAGTTAATCATGTCTCACTTCGAGGATTCCGCGCGTGCCTGGGCAGAGCAGTTATGGACGGAGATACCCGAAGTGACAATGGACATTTGGCAGTTCCTGGACCTCTTTCTTGTGGACTTCGGGGAGCCAGGGCAGCAGTATAATTTGGACAGGATACTGCAGAAAGGTAATCACGAGACCCTGGCTGAACCACTGTTTCGTGACTATTATGAGCAGGTAGAACGGAGAAAGGGTAGGAGCATCGAAAGCACCAGTCATGTCCCAAGCCCTCGCCAGGATTCCAGCCACGTTCCCGACACCACAGCCATGCCTCACGTTCCCGACACCACAGCCATGCCTCACGTTCCAGTCGGAATCATTCGGGGTAAGAGGCATCCGCGAACCGCAACAAGGAAACGGCTCAGTTCAGCTGCGGGAGCCCCAACAGAGACACAGCGAGAAGCAGAAGAAGGAGATGAGCATGATGCATGTGGAGTTGGAGGTTTTGAGCAGCACTCTGTCTGAGGTGAGGAGTAGTCACGACCAAGCTACTGAAAGATCCTCAGCTGTACAGTTGCAACTACAAGAGTCCCAAAGTATGTTAGAGAGGTGACAATCCAGAAACAAGCTCTGATCACATAAAAAACAGTTGAAAACCCCAAAAACAAAGTTGAAAGAGTTGAAAACCCCAAAAACAAAGGTCAGTCACATCACCAACAACCTCCACAGGGCAGGGGCAAAGGTATCACAATCCACCCTTTGTAGAAGACTTTGAGAATAGAAATATAGAGGCCACACCACAAAATGCAAACCACTCATCAGCAGTAAGAATCAGAAAGCCAGATTGGAATTTGCCAAGAAATACAGAGATGAGCTTCAAAAGTTCTGGAACCAAGATTAACCTCTACCAACGTGATGGAAAGGCCAAAGTCTGGAGAATGAAAGGATCTTCTCATGATCCAAAACATACAAACTCATCTGTGAAACATGGTGTATTTAGTGTTATGACTTGGGCTAAACGCTCGTCTAATATCCATCTTTTGATCTCAAACCCAACTGTCTTTGGTGTATTGCACAAAAAAATGGGGGGACCGTATATCTGTGCCAACATAATTGAAAATGGACATTCCATAGCATTAAACTGAACTATAAATGGATAAATGGTATGATGTGTCATTCTTTAATATAGAAAAATTGTAGGTTTTTGATAAATCATTTGGGGAAATGTTTTTATAAGTAAATAATTAACTCCACTTCATGTCACCACTTTGTAATGTTTTATTCCTAGCAAACATTAGCTAACATATCTAACTAACATGGATTAGCATTCTAAAGTTGCATGTACTAATACATAGCCAATCTCCATGCCTGTGATTTTCATAGAGCTAATGTGCTATACAACTAACATGCTAGCATGTTGCTATATTGGACCCCTAGCATACTTGTAGTGTGAGTTATTTGCTCTTACTGGGAAATTCACTGACATGTATTGAAATAATGTATGGATGATGTATTTAAAAAAAATAAAATAAGAAAAACAGAACCACTGCTCTATGTAACAAAAATGACTAGAACCATCAGAGTTTATATTTCCATGAAAGGTTAACACACAGAGGAAGAATGCTGCTAAGTCATACACACAAATGTGGAGCATTTTGGATTTTTTTTTTAATGGCTCCTTTTTCTCCTGAGGAAGTTGTTTTGGTGCGGTTCAATGGCTTGAAACGAGTAAAAGATCAATTCTGTTTAGTGGAAAACGTTCGTTTTTTATTTAAGACATTACTATAACAGGTACTTCATTGTGAAGTACATAATATATAGTATATTTTAGATCTGAACATTGGCCTATATTGTCACCTTGAATATGAGTTTTTCTACATATTTTCAATCATCATTGATCTTGGAGATGTGTATGAACTAAAAAGGAAGTGATTTCTCAGGATATTGGCTGGATTTTTTATGGATTTGCAGTCATCAGACCGTGTTGGTGAGGCACTTTCTCTTCACTCTGAGCCCTGAGAAGTCGAGCCAGGGGGAGTCAGAGAAGGGTGCATGGTCTTGCTCCAGTTGCCACGCTTTGCATCATGTTACATTTCGGCCCCTGCTGAAAAAGGATGAGAGAAAGAGGGGGGCAAAGAACAGGGAAAAAAACGCAGCCATCGAACAAACAACCAGGGTGTTTGGATCCGGTTGATAGCTTCAGCATATCGAGTTTGTGGTATCTAATCTAACTAATCTAAATGCATTGGGGGGTGGGGGGTGGCTAGGCCCTCACACGACTTCTTATTATTCTGTCACTAACCATTAAGCATGAATAAACAGCTTGAACTCCCCACATCACCCGGGCATTTTATTTTGCTCCTTTTTAATGAGAGCAAAATTGCATCCATTGCCAAATGTGCCTTTGTAATTTCTTGTGCATTAAAAGGGAGTGGTGGAAAAAAAGAGCCTCTTTGAATCTGTTCAGCAATGTTCTCTACTCGCTGGAATTATTTGATTACGAAAAGTGGAAAGTGCTCAAATATTTATGCTGGAGAAGAAAATTTGACTTGTGGGATCTGATGCAGATTGTCTTTGATCAAGGGTGTGAAAAGGTTTGATCTTTTGAGAAGTTGATGGAATTCCAATTAGGTGAATGTTCATGTTCATGCTCATTTTCATGCTTGTTTTATATACATATATATAGTGCCCTCTACTAATCGTGGCACCCTTGGTAAATATGAGCAAAGAAGGCTGTGAAAAATTGTTTTTATTGTTTAACCTTTGAAACTTTTGTTCAAAAAATTCACAAAAATACTCTGCTCTTGTTGATATCATACAATTGCAAACACAACACAGGTTTATAAAGAATATCTTTGTTAAATATAGGTGTGCAACAATTATTGGCCCCCTTTTAGTCAATGCTTTGTGCTACCTCCCTTTGCCAAGATTATTTGCCAAGATTCAGTTTTCTCCTATAATGCCTGATGAGGTTGGAGAAGTCATGGCAAGGGATCTGAGACCGTTCCTCCATACAGAATATCTCCAGATCTTTCACATTTGAAAGTCCATGCTGCCGGACTCTCCTTTTCAGTTTACCACACAGGTTTTCTATGGGTTTCAGGTCAGGGGACTGGGATGGCCATGGCAGGACCTTGATTTTGTGCTCAGTAAGCAATTTTTGTGTTGATTTTGATATATGTTTTGGATCATTGTTAAAATAGGTTTTGCGACTCAAATGAAAAAAAGGTGTATAATCATTCAAATACAGTACTAATTTGAAGTACACTCAAATGATACTCAATCAGTGTATTATTCTAGCAGTGCTGAACTTTCATATCAAACTATTTGATCGCTGCATGCACAAGTGTGGCAATTGGATCAGCGCTGTTGAACAAGTTGTTTGGCTGCTTTATTAAAAACAAATCTCTCGCTATTGACAAACGCCAGAAAAACAATGCACTCTGCGGCTCGGTACATCTGCGTCAGAGTCGTCAATGAGGGGGGAAAAGAGAAAGTAAACAGAAACCCAAAGAGACTGTTTACTCACGCATATTGCATCCCGCAACGAAGTTAGATCGACTCGAAGATTGACACTTATTACAATTGAGGAATATGGGAGAGGGCAAACACAGGAGAGGAGACAAGACGTGTCCTTTCTGAAATCTCTCTCAGGAGGAAGTAGACATACAGTAGACTCTATTAAGATTTAAAATGCAGGTATTATTCCTGTAGAATTAGTCAGCCTTATCTATAAACCTCTCTAGATGTCAAATATCTGACTGCTACTCGAGGAAAATCCATCACACAGTGTAAAGATTGGATCGTATCGTTTCGTGTTGGAATCGCCTTATCGGCCCATACACATCTTTTCATTCTATTCACATTTGTGGCCAATTTTTATTTCTACCAAAAAAAAATGAAGCAATTCTTTTTTTGCATCTTAAGCTGTGCGTTCTTTCGTCCTTTGAGAAGATAAGCCGTTAAAGAAATGCAGCATGTCTCTGTCTGTTCCTAAACACATCATCTGTTCCGATCTCATCCAAATGGGAAAACTACAGCTGCTTGTCATGCCTCAAACCATGGCCCCTGCCTGTCACCTCTAACTCTCAAAGTATTTAATCAGTGTGCTAATAATGTCATTTGATACTTTTAGCTCAGCATGAAATCTAAAGCCGTGGCGTATAATGATGCATTGTTATTTCCAGATAAATCAAGGGCCCGTGAGCTAATGTCCATGCTATCACAATCACATCTCTTTGTCTGACAAATAGTGCAATCAGGGATTTCATTCTGGGCTATATCGCGTCTTCCTCAAGCTATATGTCTTCAGGAGCACAGTGTGGATCTCAAACTGGGGTTTCTCGGGGACGTTGATGGTTGAACAGTGCCACCTTATGACCGCTGCTCGCATCGCTGTGCTCCTTTGGACATTGTCTGATCCTGGTCAGGCAGTAATCCTCCTGCTCTGCTGCTCGTGAAATCGAACTTGAGCAATATCTGTGTCTGGTGATATATTAAAGAAAATATGTGATACTCTCTTTCTCTCTCTCTCTCTCTCTCTCTCTCTCTCTCTCTCTCTCTCTCTCTCTCTCTCTGTCCCCACTACACACACACACCTAGGTGTCAGCCTCAGCACTCAATATACTGTATCTGAAGATGGATTTCATTATGATGGTGATCTATGAAATTCACACATGAATGGAGCAATGCTGTTTCCAAATGACAGCAGCAAACCCCCCAGGTTATGCATGATGGACGTTAAACAACACAGAGGCTTGCTCTAGAGAGACATTTATCAATTTACACGCATTTGTATTTGCACGTTTCGTGCCACATGTCATTATCTTACTAATATCCGACTTCCTGTGTTTCCTTTCTGTACGATTGTTGCTATTTATAAATCTGTTTATCCAAAGCTAGCCAAGAAGCTTAACTGCAAATATATGTTTGTGAAATAAATATATGGATGTGTTATCACTTACTTTTTACTTTCAAATGTCATAACAGCTGACTTTGTAGTGTTCATAGATCTTCTAGAACATGCACATTGATCATATTTACAAATAAATCTACATGAAATCTTCAAAAGGTCTATATGAAAATGTACATAATCAGTTAGAAAAGCCTATAACTACATGCCATATACATTATGCAAATGAAAGCTATGCTAGTGTGTGTGTGTGGGGGGGGGGGTATTGTCAATAAATTAAACATATTTAAGCTACATGAAACATACATAAGCTGCATGAAACAAACATAAGCCCTTCATGATAGCTGGCTTACACCTGCTAATACATATTTGCTATGAAACAACAGCCAAACCCAAGAATGGTCATTGGATTTCATATGCTTCATAATTACAAATAAAGCTAAATGAAAGCTACAAAAGCCCTTCATAACAGATAACAGACATAAACCTACATACACATTTATAAATGTTTTTTCTTACATGCCACATCTATTCTCCAAATTAAATCAAGGCTAGTGGATAAAAAAGCATAATTGTGAAGCAAGCTACATGAAACCTACATAAGCCATACATAACAGTTGATGTAAAACTACATATACATTTATGTCCATCACAATATCCTATCCACACAATGAAATAATAACCTAAGCCACAAACAGTCGTTAGATCTTCTAGAACATTTACATTCCTCATAATTCCAGCTAAAGCTACATGACACCTGCATAAGCCTGTTTTGACAGCTGACATAAACCTACATAAACATCTACATACGTTTGTTCATACATGCCATAATCATTCTCCAAATTACACTGAAGCTAGTGAATAATGAGAATTACAAGTAAAGCTACACGAAGCATACATAAGCCTTTCATGACAATTGACATAAACCTACATAAGGATTTCTAAAAGCTTATTCCTACATGCTATATCTAAATATTATCCAAAGTAAATCAAAGCTAGTGAATAGTGATAATTACAAATAAATCTGCATGAAACCTACATAAGCTCGTCATAACAACTGACATAAAACCACATACATATACTGTATGACAATGAAAATTTTCTATGAAACAGCAACCTATTCCTGAACAATCATTGGATTGACATAGAGTACATTCATAAAAGCTAGTGAAAAGTAAAATTGCAAGTGAAGGCACATGAAACCAACGTAAGCCTGTCATGACAACTGGCATAAACCTACATAAACATTTTAAAAGCTTATTCCAAAATGCAAAATCCTTTCCCTCAAATAACATCAAAGCTTGTGACGAATGTTAATGCCAATAGAGTTAAACAAAACCTACATAAGCCGTTCATGATTGCAGATGTAAACCTACACATACATTTATTAAAGGGAGTGAAAAAGTATCATTTCTAGTAAAGGTACATGAAACCTTCATAAGCCTGTCATGATAATGACAAATAGAGCTACCATATCCATTCTCCAAATTGTTATTGATTAAATAGCACCTTGAATTGTCTTGTATATAAAATGTCCTCTACAAATAAATTGGCCATTTTTTTTGCCTCGCCTTACATACATAAGCCCTTCATAACAGATGACATAAACCTTTTTTATGGCAAGGACAATGACCTAAGCCTAAAACAGGACCTCTGAAAATCCTTGCTGAACTCCTGAGGTTTTAAACTCTGGCTGAATCTTTTCTAACACCGCTGTGTCTTGCCTGAGGGGAGTCTCGTCGCTCTCCAGAGGGCTCGCTCCTCCACCCCCCACCCGCTTGCATCAGTCTGGCTGCTCCGACATTATATCTGCACTGCTGCCTCTTTCTCAGGCCCTTAGCAATACCGTGGCACTTGTGAATAGCTAACTGGCTGCCTCTCACGCCACAGCCGGGGCTTTTCACCTTCATTCATTAGCCTTTTCATCTTCCACTTTCACGTGTCAGCTCCTTCACAGCTGTCTCGATCCATGTTTTGCTTGGAATATTTCTCTCTGGTCGGAAGATTTCTCTTGCTGCCATGCAGTTCGTCAGATTCAGTTCAAGCATAATGCACTGTCACTCAAACCACATAAAAAATTTTGATGGGAGTTTATTTTTTAAATATTTTTCAAAAGTGTGCAGCACATATAATACGTGTTTTCTGTGACAAATGTCATACTGAGTTGTATCCCCTTATTTCATAATCCTTCAAGTATTTATGCATATTAAATATTTCCACTAATTATACCTACTTTGGACCATCGTAGCACACTCATAAGCTTTTGCATAAATCTTTTTATAGCAATATTTGAGCATTTATACAAGACTTACATTAAGTGTTTCTGAAGTAAATCACTTTGTCTTGACATGAAAAAGAGAGCTACAGTGGTTCATATGTATTGAAAACTATAATGAAGCATCGTTCCATTGCAATATAGCTTATATGTCAGCCATAGAAATGATTTTAATGTTTTAATAGTAATAAAATGTGCATGTATAATCCTGTTATGAAGCATTATTGAAACCTACTACAACTTCTGCCTTGAACGTTGTGTTAGAAAAACCCCCAACAACCTTTATTTTTAAAAAATCATAATAATAATAATAATAACCTTTAATGTCACCTGACAAGTTTTGCTCCAGCTTCTCTTTATAAAAGCATATGAATGTGTTATAAAGGTCCTATGTAGGGCCTTCAAACAAAGCGTTACTGGTATTTCCTTCTTTTTAAACGTTTTCTTAACACTCTCCTTTTACTCTCACAGTATTTTATATCCGAGACTCCGACTCATGTTTAACGTATAGAGCTGTATCCATCCATCCATCAGTTTTTAATGCAGTTTTTAATCAAAGCTGTTAAAGATTATGGGAAAATAATTAATAGAACATCTGCAGAGAGATCATTTATCTCAATATGGTTTCCATTCTAAGACAAATCAACAAGGACTGGTGTGTTATTAGTCTCTGAGTCACCAAGCTTGTAGAGCCACGTTTATTTATTTACACACAAATTATTCTTATAACGTTTATTTCAACATTTTATTAGTGTTGCTTAAAAGAATTTTATATAGGGATTGAACTTGAATAAAGTGCATATTAACTTTATATTATAGATATACTGTATATCTACACTATTAACAACCTCTTTGTTTTGGAAATACTGGTTTATTGTTGTTCTGATAATTCAATACATTAATTACAGACACAAATGTAAATATAATATACTAAGATCTATCTAAGTTGCTGAATAGCATTTACTGTCTTATTGTGCTAACCCATAATAATAAGTGGATAACATTTTAGTTTATGTTAATTTGTTTTCTAAATAAATTTCAGACAGATTATAATCAAGTTGCGCCAGGTTGCTAGGCTAATTGTGTATATTTGCAACCAGGTTGTGTCTCTTTTTGTTTACAAACCCAAAAGGGATCTGTATAGCTAATAAATTATTGGCTAGTCTGAAGCCTCATGCAACGATTCGAAAATCCCAAGAGCACGGATTACAGTACTACAGTATGAATCGAGTAGGACAAGACATAATACAAAATCGAGAGAAATCTAAACGCTCATGTGAGAATAGAAGCCTATATTTTCCTGGACAACTTTGAAGGATGTGAGATATGTTCAGTGAAGAGGAAAGTCACTGAAGGTGAAGAACAGGAGAAATGTCTGGAAATGTCTAGAAATTGAGAAAGTAGGCAGCTGTTGATAAAACCTGTGGTAAAAATCTATGATGCGGTCCAGAATCTGAGAACGTATTGAAAGGGAGCAAGCTTTAAATAACAGTTTAAAATGCTAAGTCCATCGATGTACTGATTTGTTACGCATCACAGCATGTATAATGGGAATTTGGGGCAGATGTGAAAACTAGGCTGCTATTTCAAATGATTAAATGCACAAACTTTGCCAATGTGACAGTAATGTCCCGAGTTTTAAATGTGATCAGCTGTTAGGTTAAAAACATAACGATATCATTCGTATAGTTTCTATTTGCAAGGTCTTATATGGGGCTTGTATAGGTATAATGGCAATGTCATCATGTCGTAATGACATTCTTTTTACAGCCCTATCTACATACACAACTACAACTGCAATATATTTCACTCCGATTGATTCCTATTTGCTATTTAAGTGCCTTAATGAACCATTTCTATTGCAGTAAACCTGAAGACCTGTGTGAGGGTGTATTTGTTCTTGTGTCCTTTTGCCGAGCTTATTTGAAGACACGCACAATCATTTCTTCTGTATTAGTAGTTATAAATTGGGTAAATGGATAATGGGTTGTGTGACATTGCTGTCCATTTAGTTTAATCTGAACTCTGGAATTTATTCCTTCTTCTGCAATATAATCGAGGAACCAGTAGCCCCTTATCCAACTGTGTTAAAAGATGGAAAATGTCACTGTGACTTTGGATGACATTTCAGTGGTTGAATAGCATGCCTAGTGCAGTTTACTTTCTTTGCAGTATTGAATGTCAGTTTTTATTGTTATTTTTATAATAATAATAATAATAATAATAATAATAATAATAAGTATTATTATTATTAGAAGAGAAAGAAAAAGGGGAACCAACTAAAGGAAATGTCACCGGCACTCGATAGCATTTCATTAGCATGCCTAGCATGGTGTTTACTTTCCTTTTGCTATTGAATATCACAGTTCACTGTTTATTTTTCATAGAAGAAGAAGATGGAAAATCTTTACCAGCTCTTCTTTACCAATGCTTAACCAGCTACCTTTAATTCATATGAAACTTCACCTGACCATTAATACCTCTATACCATGCAAATAGATGTGATCTGGAGTACCAGAAGACTGCATAGTGGGTCATTTGAAGTTCCTCTTACATAAATGACCTTTATGGGGTTTTAAAAAATTGTCTTTATTTATGTAGTTTCCTGTGATTATATATAGTATCATGTTAAGTAAATCATTCATTCATTTATGTACATTATGTATCTGTATAATTTAATGCTCCAGATATCTGTATCTGTATTTGAGTTTAAACCCAAAGTGGATGTGGCCTAAACTAGAGGGTTGTTTTTTTTTTTTTTCCAGTAAATATGAACCCTTACGCTATGGATATCTGCAATATTGTAATCTAATGAATTTATCTAAAGAATTTAGTTGCTTCTGTTTCACAAAATATAAACAAACTAATAGCTTAATTTAAAGCACTATGTAAATCTGGCCAGGTAGTTACTAAGGATGAATGAATGAATGCTGTAAATGCATGATGATTTTTCTTTAACCGGTGAGCTTTATATTTGATAACTTGCCCACAACCTAATGAACATAGTACCTCCCACATTTTTGTTGCATGCTGCAGGATCCAAGTCCGACTGAAAATCTAGTCTAGTTTCAAGCAAATGCCACGTGAACCACTCTGGGTCACAGCTTTCTAAAACAAACAATAATAATAATATTGCCCCTCCTACAGTGGGGGAAAAAAGTATTTGATCTCCTGCTGATTTTGTACGTTTGCCCACAGACAAAGAAATGATCAGTCTATAATTTTAATGGTAGATTTATTTGAACAGTGAGAGACAGAATAACAACAAAAAAATCCAGAAAAACGCATGTCAAAAATGTTATAAATTGATTTGCATTTTAATGAAGGAAATAAGTATTTGACCCCTCTGCAAAACATGACTTAGTACTTGGTGGCAAAACCCTTGTTGGCAATCACAGAGGTCAGACGTTTCTTGTAGTTGGCCACCAGGTTTGCACACATCTCAGGAGGGATTTTGTCCCACTCCTCTTTGCAGATCTTCTCCAACTCATTAAGGTTTCGAGGCTGACGTTTGGCAACTTGAACCTTCAGCTCCCTCCACAGATTTTCTATGGGATTAAGGTCTGGAGACTGGCTAGGCCACTCCAGGACCTTAATGTGCTTCTTCTTGAGCCACTCCTTTGTTGCCTTGGCCTTGTGTTTTGGGTCATTGTCATTGAAAGCCATTTCTCAAAGATATCCATAAAAAGTCTCGTCTAAAGTTTGCCACAAGCCACCTGGGAGACACACCAAACGTCACACCAAACGTTGAGAAATGGCTTTCTTCTTGCCACTCTTCCATAAAGGCCAGATTTGTGCAGTGTACGACTGATTGTTGTCCTATGGACAGACTCTCCCACCTCAGCTGTAGTTCTCTGCAGTTCATCCAGAGTGATCATGGGCCTCTTGGCTGCATCTCTGATCAGTCTTCTCCTTGTCTGAGCTGAAAGTTTAGAGGGACGGCCAGGTCTTGGTAGATTTGCAGTGGTCTGATACTCCTTCCATTTCAAAATGATCGCTTGCACAGTGCTCCTTGGGATGTTTAAAGCTTGGGAAATCTTTTTGTATCCAAATCCGGCTTTAAACTTCTCCACAACAGTATTACGGACCTGCCTGGTGTGTTCTTTGGTCATCATGATGCTCTCTGCGCTTTCAACAGAACCCTGAGACTATCACAGAGCAGGTGCATTTATACAGAGACTTGATTACACACAGGTGCATTCTATTTATCACCATCAGTCATTTAGGACAACATTGGATCATCCAGAGATCATCGCTGAACTTCTGGAGTGAGTTTGCTGCACTGAAAGTAAAGAGGCCAAATAATTTTGCACACACCACTTTTCAGTTTTTTATTTGCAAAAAAAGTTAAAAATATCCAATAGATTTCGTTCCACTTCATAATTGTGTCCCACTTGTTGTTGACTCTTCACAAAAAATTAAAATTTAATATCTTTATGTTTGAAGCCTGAAATGTGGCAAAAGGTTGAAAAGTTCAAGGGGGCCGAATACTTTCGCAAGGCACTGTATAACATTTTTGACATGCATTTTTCTAGATTTTCTTGTTGTTATTCTGTCTCTCACTGTTCAAATAAATCTACCATTAAAATTATAGACTGATCATTTCTTTGTCAGTGGGCAAACGTACAAAACCAGCAGGGGATCAAATACTTATTTCCCCTTACTGTATATGTATCTGCATTTGTATTTGTTTATAACACATGTCTGATATATATATATATATATATATGCATATATACATATAATGCTTTTTTTTCTTTTTTCTTTTTGTAAATAACATTTTTATTAAATTCCTTTTCAATTTATTTATTTTATTCATTTCTACGTTCCTAACCTGAGCCTTGTCCCTAAAGTATCACAGCACAAACATCATCAATAAATAGTGGAGCAAGCTTGGCATTAAACTCCATCTCTCTCTTCCATTTAAAACAATCTTGGCTTTATGATGGCTTTGGGAAAACTGGTCTTTCCTTAGAAAGAACAAGAACAAAAGAACGTGATCAGGTCTCATTCACTTTCGTAAGAAAAGGTATAAACCCCAAGACCTCGCTTAACTTAACTCCTTAACCCCAAACTTTGGTCAACTTTGTTGAGCTGTGCAATTTATAAATCTGCAAGTGTAAGTGCACGCCCATGTTTATATTCAAACACTGCAATGAAAATACATGGGCTCCATAAAATAAAATATGGAAATGTGATGTTTGTTGTATACCGCCCAAGAAAACAGAGAAAACACGTTGCCATTTTAATTTGATTTTGAGTAAATATAGACTGTGTGGGATGGAATCTAGTGAGACTAATTATATAAATCACAAACTGGCAGATAAAAATAGGCACCTCAGCCAAAGTAGGATGCAGTGAAGCTGGCAAGTCAGACGCTGAAACATGAATCCCATTGCTGGCTCATATTTTAAGTAGCAAAGTGTTCATCAACATTACCAATGATTGGTGATGCTGCTTTGATCTCAGCTGCATTTCCTGTTTCCTCACAATCCCTGCAACAAGCTTTTGTTTACCCCCCTTCAGAAATGGTAATTTCTGGGCCTTATTATTATTCCACAAGCGTGTCCTAGTTATAGCAAAATGGCCTATTTGTGTACAGTGATATCTCACTCGAGCATCTAGCCTCTAATAGCTGTTTTATTTTAAACAATGCATCTTGGTCCCTGGGTGAGCTATTACAGGCGAGAGAGAGAGAGAGAGAGAGAGAGAGAGAGAGAGACAGCAGGAGGTAAGTTTCATCTCTACTCATCTGCAAGTTCCTTAGGACCTCCATGGGAATCGCAAAGTGCATTGCAAAGTAATAAAACAGCTCATAATTGTTTCATGTGAGCTCGCCAAAGCCATCAAGGATACTTCTGTTGCAGTGTCGCCAGTGTATTAATGCACATTTTAATGGGAGACCTTCTGAGAGAGTATGGAGATAACCCCACAATCAGGGCATTCCAGCAGAGCTCGAGTTATTCATTTTTTCATTTCAGGGTATTTATTCACCAAGAGGAACTGGGACAGGCTTCAGCAATAACCCTGTAATGGCTTATCAGTGATGTGTATACAGCCATATTGAGCAAAGGACCATCGTTTGAGTAATGTAATGGTTTCATAATCACTAGCTGGCTTAAGTTGTTTTTTTTTTGTTTGTTTGTTTTTTGTACCTTTTCAACACAATCATCCCAATCATCCCACAGCAACTGACTGGAAAGCTGAGCCTGCTGGTATTAAGCAACTCCCTCTGCAACTGGATCATGGACTCTCTGACTCAGAGACCCCAGTCCATCAGGATCAGGATCACCACCTCCCGTACTACCACAGTGAACACCAGTACTAGCTGAGTGTGCTTAATTTGCATTACATTATCAAATTTGTCAGTGGTAATACAGTTGTGTATCTCATCAACAATAACGATGCATTATCATACAGGGAAGATTTGGAGCAGCTCAGACAATGGTGTAGAGACAGCAATCGATCTCTTAATGTAGATGAGACCAAAGAGTTAGTTGTTGAATTTAAGATGTTCCAACAACAACTGCACATCAACAGAACAACTTCGGAGAGGCATAAGCTCCAGGTTTCATGGTGTGCACATCACACAGGACCTCTCCTGGACCCCCAACACCACCTGCATAGCCAACAAGGCCCAGCAGCACCTCCACTTCCTGCAAAGGTTGGAGAGAGCTAACCTCCCACCTCTCTTCCTGACCACCTTCTACAGAGGGGCAATAGAGAGCAGCCTGACCAGCTGTCTCACTGTCTGGTATGGAAATTGCATATCTTCAGACTGCAAGACCCTATAGTGAAATGTGAGGACAGCTGAGAAGACCATCAGGGACCCCTCTCACCCCTTTCACTGACTTTTTGCCCTCTTGCCATCTTGCAGAAGATACTGGAGCATCCATGTTACCACCACCAGACTCTGCAAAAGCTTCTTCCATGAGGCAGTCAGAATACTCAACACCCTGATGCCTCCCAGCACTCACCTGGACTAATCAAAACCTCAAAACAACTACCAGGACACATCTATCATTGCACACTTGCACTTTATAATGCTGCTATTGGCCACTTTTACTAATAAGACTCTTACTTGACTATTGTGACTCTTTTGTCATTGCTACCACAGTCGAGTGTTAGTACAACAGACCATTTTTACATTAGTTTTCCCACTCAACGCTGTTCTGATGTCCTGTCTATTTGTTCCTTGGTCCTGAGGAAAGGACATTTCATTCCAGTAATGTATACAAGCTATATAGAGGAATGACAATAAACAATAAACAATATGTTAAAAAGGATTAAACAGAACCTGTTAAAAACCTTTTAAGTTATTAGGTGGAATAATATTCTCAATATGTTGATGACTGCTTTATCCCCATTTTTGTATGGAAATCCAGTAAACTCATATATTATTTTTGCAATTCACCCATGAAATATCTGGAATTTTGCATAGTTTTTGCATTAGACAGAATTTGCTATCAACCTGCCATTTGGGAGGAATTCGTCAGTGTGAAAACAACCCTACGATAATAACCTGAGTATTCAGTCAAGCGTGAAAACACCACTAATTCTTCATGCAGTAATTCAGTGCAGTCATTTTCTTCCACTGCGACTTCTCAAAGTCAGTTAGAAGAGCTGCTCGGCTTTTCGTCTCTCACTTGTCACCTGTTTCAGGACCTGTCAGAGTCATTACTCACCTTTACCTGAATGTTTGCACTCTTACAGGAGTGAGGAAAAGCTGCAGTCAGCTCCAACAACACTGCTTCGAGATCCTTTTTTTTTTTTTTTTTAACCACCCACATTCAATCTCACACTTCACGTAGCAATAGTACTATTGGCAGTTTTGTGTGACAGGGAATGTAGGTCAAAAAAAACAGAAAGCTGGGAATGAATGACGAGCCACATTTCTTGTAGGTGCTTTACGCAACCCTTTTGCCTGCCAGAGCAAGGGACTAGTGGGACGTCAAGTGCATCACGACTCCGGATTTCTTCCACGCCTGACCTAATGAGCAGAGGATGCTTCACGGCTCCTGGGTAAAGCTGCCATGCTACCCTAATGAGCTCTGACTGCATGTGATTGCAGCATGTACTCCGAGTCTTTATTCTTGTTTATCTAGAATAATTGGTGCTAATGATGTGGCTTTCATGCTGGCTCTGTCTTTGGAATGTAAATGTACATTTGTGGCTAATCATGACGAGTACTGTATCTGAAGTGAGCTTTTGCTTTGAGGCTGACTGATGCATGACAGTGTATTCAATCGGATGAGATTCAATCACAAGTTGGGTGAAGCGTAACGCTTTTATCAATAGCAGTGTATCTGAAGTTATATATAGCTAACTGAACGATAGCATCTATTGCACAATGTATTGCATGATTGTTTTGAATGTAGCATGTCACGTATGCCTAGGGTAAACTTGACAACTTATGTCAGTTCAGGTTGAACAGAGTAATGACTAGAGCAAACCTACACACGGTGACTGGATATCCAAACAAAAATAATAAAATGTTATAGTAAAATATTGGTATGTTTTGGACAATTCCTGACAGGATAATAAAGAAGAGAACATTTAAAAGATAATTTTATTGGTACAACCTTTGGTACTCAAACAAGGCCAAGACGTACAGACATAAAGCACTGTACTACAGATGCACTATTGGTCTGATTGGAGATTCAGGGGTGGTGGGTTGGCAGGGTGGGGATGCTGGGGAAGGGCTGTATTACCTAATGACCAAGATTAATTTTTCTACATCTTAAGGGTTTGGTCTCCATGACTCATTTAAAGAAGAAAAAGAAGAAGAAGAGATTCCTAGCAAATACAACAGGATTCCAGAACCTCTGGTTCTTGGACCCACTGTGCCGGGAATTTGTATTGGATGCAGCCTGAAAGAGGTAGCCAGTGTAGCTTTTTATATGTGTAGCTTGCTTCAGATTGTTTATAAATTTTCTGTAGCATCATTTCTGACAATAGTTAAACTACACATTGTAGATTTATTCATACACTAGTTCAAATGCATTATCGTTTCTATACTAACGACTTATACAGAGAATTGGATGGCAGACACTCCATATTACGACTAATAAATAACAAAAACGTAAAAACTTTGATATAGGGAAGCTTGAATATGTTTATGTAACATTTTTGCAAGGAGTCTCCAGTTGCTTTGTATCAGTCGGTAAATCTTCAAAAGGACTTGATGGCAAGACGTTGTATTTGACGTTGTAACCTCAAGAGAGAGGAAAAAGAGAGGCTGGTGAGTTTATAGCAGCTGTCATGTAAGCGAAAACAGGAAATAACATGTCTCGATGAAGATACACAACACTAAACATAGCTGTAAAAGAATAAAAAGTACACCTCATTATTTAATAAATGCAAAATTGTAATTGTTGCCAACTTGTTGCTGTTGTACTGTATAAGGGGAATAAAACACTCCAGGATATGCTGTTATTGGAAAATAAGCCTGTTCAGTCGTGGTAAGGTATTTGTGATGGTGTAAAATAGAGCCAATCAAGTCAAGCAAAGGTTTCACACTATACTATACACAGCTCTCTAAACATTTCAGATTCACCACCAGACACTAAAATGTCACATCTGACCAGTTTATAGTGCTGGACACAAAGTGCAGCTCTTAAACATTCTTAATTAAGCTCTCAATGGATGAGAGGACGGCAACGGTGGGAAATGAGCGCGATGCTCTTTACGAGAAGACATTAAGCTATGAGAACATGTTACGATATAGCATTAAGGTGCAAATTGAGATTTTATCCCAGTGAATTACAAGTGAGCATTTTAAAAAGGTCAGTGTGTCATAACGTAACACGACGCTGCCCTGTAAAGTTACAGCATTATTCATCATTCTGGACTCTCATGGGTTCCACCCTCCCGATCTCTCTGCCCCAGTTTTCCGGTATCTCAGCAGAGAAAAATATGGCAAGCTGTTGTCTTTATCATCTTAATTGGTAAAAAAATAAATAAATAAATCTCAACTGCTGGGAGAGAAAGATGAAACGCAACCTGGAAATAGTGCGGCCTCGTGAGAGCTGGCTGGTATGAGACAGGTGCGTCTTAGATACGGGTTATACGTCAATATTTTCCTTTATTTAACAGAGCCGACTGAAGACCCAGAATGCTCGTTACAACAGTTTTTCTCATTTGCCAAATGCTACATCATAGTGAAATATAGCAGGAAACACAACAGGTAGCTAAGTACACAAACAACGCGTAGCAGAGAGAATAAAACAACGGGAAAACAAGTAATTTTTCATTACTTGGTGCTTAAGAAATATATCAGATGCCAGTGTAAAGTGCAAATGCTTCAGCTCTTTTCTTCTTCTGCTGCACTTTCTATTGTGTGAGCACTTTGTACTTTCAAGTGCTTTCATGCAGCTCCATTCATGGATTCTTTTCAAAGGTGCCGCTCAAGGGCTGCTGTTGTTCTATAAGAATACAAAAATACCTCATCACGGTTATACGACCCTTGATTTCCCAAAGTCTCCTAATAAGCAAAGCTAGGTCTTTTGTTTGAGCTTTTGTGACATTATTGGTCAACTAAGAGTGTGACTAGCAAACATCGCTCACTATTGATTTACCATCTGATCAGCAAAGGTCATCATCGTTCATGTGTTCTACTATTTGCCTTTAATTAAGCCTGGTTTCTGGCATGAAGGTTTGGCTACTCTCATGTGGACCTTACAGGCAAGATGCTAACACATCATGCTAGCTGACATCCTGAGGCTCTCTGCTCAACCTTTGTGAGTATATACAGTATTAGCATTTCCAGGAGATGGAAAGAGTCCCTCATCTCCCACTTAAACTCTTAAGCAGCATTTTGCCCCAGGCAGACTGAACAGTTTTAAAATGCCAAGTACAAGTTAGAATCTATACCTGTAATTTATCTATTTTACCAGGTAAAGTCTGTTGCTATTCATTATTAGAGTGTAGTTTAGTGACATATTATGTCAGAACAATACCCATTTTGACCACAAGGGGAAATAAGAAACATAATTGGTCTATTGCATGACTTATTATCATATCATTATCATCCCTAAGCGCTGGAATGGTTTTGAATATCAATTTCAATAACGATTATATTTTGATTACTAATGAGATACTACCCTGGGTGTTTTCAAATAAATTTCAGAAAACATAAAGCTTAGGTAAATGCTATTAATAAAATCTGTTGTTGTCAGATTTCACAAAGCCTTTAAATTAATTTCAAAGGTGACACTGTATCATAACAGTTTGCGCTGTCGACTCACAGCTCCAGGGTCAGTGGTTTAATCCTGAGCTTTGTTTACTCTCGGTGTATGGAATAAAAAGACTGTTAAAACACACACACACACACGCATAAATCACAACCGCACGTGTGTAAATCAAAACAGCATGTGTGTAAATCACAACTGTAAGTGTGTACATCAACACCATTAGAAATGGAAGACTACTTTAGTAATATTATCACGGTCTGTACACTCTTGATTATTAATTAGCCATGCTTTTACAGCATTCTGCTCTGCTCTCTTTTTCCCCCAATCTAGTACCGTGACATTCACTTGCTGTACCCTTGGATCTCCTTCACGTAAACAAAACGTAATGTAACTGTTTATATGCTGAAGTTTTCTGTATGGAGATGTTTAATTAATGTGTATAGAAGGAGTCTCCAGTGTCAGTGCTTTTTTAAAGCTGTAACTTTAACTTTCCCAACACAAGAAATTTTTAGGACAGAGACATTTATGCTTTGTGCTTTCTCTGTAATATGACAAGCTGCATTTTGTTGTCCTTTTCAACCTCAGAAAGAATAAAAGTGAGGCTTGTATAGGGTATAACAATTGTTAACAAGGACTAACTTTTTAGCATAACATTAAATGCAACTATAAATGGAAAAAAATCTGACATGCAATTCTTTAAATATATATGTATGCATGTATGTATATGTATATGTATATGTATATGTATATGTACTGTAGATGCATATAGGCTCAAACAGAAACAGGACTACTTTCGAAACTCAGTGAAACTGCTGAAGACCGATATTATGAAAAATATTTTTAAAAAGCTAATCTAATAAAACCAACAGAGCTTGGGTGACAGTAGTTAACAGTAGTTTGGGTTTAGAAACAAGACTATGAATCTGCAAGTCCTATTGTAGCCGTTAATAACACCTCCTTTTACATCCCAAGAGAGCATATTGTATAGAACCGCTGTATTTTACTGTTAGAAATAAATTAAATTACTGTGTGAATCACCAAAATCCTTCTTGCTGTACCCTCGGATATTGACCAAGGGAATACTGATGTCTTCAGACACATTGAAGAAAGCCTTGAGGGCTGCGTAAATCAACAACAAATTAGCAGGCAACATTTCTCAAGTGATGGAGTGCTGATTCTGAAGATGAAGCTGAAACAAAGCGATCGTCAGATAGCAACACATTGCTCACCCCATGCCCTCTCTTAGCCATTTCATCCCATGCAGGCTAATTACTCTGTGCATTCATTTTTTGTGTGTGTGTGATTGGAAATTTTAATAGGCAATCAAGTTCTGTCAAATGTGTTTTTCACTGAAAAGCTTTTTGTTTTCTAATTAACTCCGGTTTTCCTCCTCAGCTTGACACATTGCCCATGAATATGAAAATTGCAGTGTAACTTTTCAAAGCACTTTACATCCAGGCAGGGAGTCCTGAAAAACAGTTAGCATGTTTGTGTACTAATGTTTTACACATTTTTCACTGTAAAATATTACTATCTTAGCAAGTGGAAATATCTTGAATATAGTCAATTTTATCTAGTGTTTCCAATTATAAGATTACCATAAACCGAATTCTGCCCGGTCCATAAGTATTTGGACAGTTGCTTAATTTCGGTCATTATTTTGCCTCTGTATAACACCAAAATAGATTTGAAATGAAGGAGTCAATGAAGCTGTGACTGAAAGTGTAGAATTTCAGATTTGATACAAGGGGTTTTACAAAAATATTGAATTAATTGTTTAGGAATTACAGTCATTTTTTTTTTACATAGTAACTTGATTTTCACCAGTTCAAAAGTAATTGGACAATTGTATTTGGTAGCTGTTCATGGGAACTTTCAATATGCGGTCCAAAGAGGTGTCGATGCAAGTGGAGGAGGCCTTCATTAGGCTGAACAAACAAAACAGGCCTATCAGAGAGAAACTTTAGCAGTGTCGAAAAAGAAGAAACGCACTGGCGAACTCAACAACACCAAAAGGCCTGGAAGACCTCGAAAACAACTAAAGTGGATGATCACAGAATTCTTTCATTGTTGAACAAGAACCACTTCACAACATCTAGCCAAGTCAAGAACATTCTGGAGGAGATAGGCATATTATTGTCAAAGTCTATAATCAAGAGACGCCTTCATGAATGTAAATACAGGGCGTTTATTTCAAGATACAAACCACTGGTAACACTCAAGAACAGAAAGGCCAAAATAATAACTTTTTTATTTATTTGTTTTTTTAAAGCAAGACCAGTTCTGATGCAAGATTAACTTTGTAAATCTTGCTATCTGAGGCATCTTCAATCAAATCTCAGCAAGAATATTTTTTTTTCTGAATGAGAATGATGGAAATTTATTCAAGGACATGACCAAACATGAGAATAAAAAACGACAGCTCTGTGGGAGCATTTATATACACAATAATAATACAGTTATTATTTGTTTGCACCAGTACACTCAACAGAATATTCAAGTATGTAAACAGCACTGAGTAGGATATCTTAGATCTTAAATTTACATTTCAATTGGTGCACAAACATAACAGATTGTAGAAGGACAGATTGAAGAGTGATAACATTATGAGCAATGTGCAACCATTAAAAAAACTAAATAAATATTTACTAAAGAAACTCTTTTTTTTAAAACATAGCATTACGTCAATAAGTTTGAATCCTTTGTAAGAAATTTGGCATACAATATGATATAAAGTATATAAACTTATGAATAAAATATAGATAATTAATATTGTATTGCCAAGTGTGCCAATATCAGTGGAGGGTACTGTATGTGTGAATGCTCTGAGAGGAACCTTATCATAAATGTTGTATGTTTAACCATGAGGTGTGCGTGTGTGTGTGTGTGTGTGTGTGTGTGTGTATGTATATATGTGTGTGTGTGTGTGTACGTGTGTGTGTGTGCGTGTGTGTGTGTGTAGTAAGCAGAAGAGTTACTGCATATGCCAGCTTTGCACTTTCCTGATTCGGAAAAGTCCATCTGTCATTCGTGTATGCTAATTAATCTGTCAAGTAAAAATAATTCTACCCAGAGTATAAAATGTAGCCTTGCCAATGGATGTAATGCGGCACATGGTGGGATTCGAAACCAGTACAGCTTTGAGGTGCATCACAAACAACATCCCAAATGGAAACTAAAGTCAATTAGTGAATTGTCCACCCTTGATTATCATTTTGTACATCCATAGAAATGTATTTATATTCTGAACAGTTGTATAAGACTAGTGTTGTCTTATAGATATGTGATTGTTGTTGAGTCTCTTATTTAACCAAAGAACCATACATTTCTAAAAAAAAAAAAAGAAAAAAAAAAACCCTATATGTTCCTCAGTTCAATAGTGGGCACTGTTTATGGGTAAACGGATTAGGCACTATGTTGGCTGATGATTAATGGCATTCTCACTTGTTCCGTTGATCAAAGTTGCAGAATTAAAACGATGCTGTTCACGTTTTAAATCCTGCCAGGGTTAGACAGTCACTCTGCATTGTGAATGTGTTGTTTTCGTGCCTGGGAAACACTGCCTCTTTTTGAATTATTTCAAAGTTGATGCATAGGTGCCTCCATGGGAAACTGGGAACTGAAGGTTGACAGCATTAGGATGTCACACCTGCTCTCCAAGCTGTGTGTGTGTGTGTGTGTGTGTGTGTGTGTGTGTGTGTGTGTGTGTGTGTGTGTGTGTGAGAGAGATAGCTATCAGAGAAACGGTTAATGCACCTCTACAAGCCAATCTAGTTTCTTATTTGTTCTATTTGAATGTGTTTTCAATGCTGTTTTAATGCACCCTTGAAATGCAAATAAATCAATGCGAAATGACTTGGACGTGCTTATGACTGGCTATTTAGCTAGCATGCTAATTACTAACTAATTACTAATGCTAAGTTGGTTGCAGAATAAAGTAGCAGATGAAGTTACACGAAATTAAAAATTTGAATGCTCCTGTTAAAATTTACAAACACTATACCTGACACTTGCTTTCCTTTTGAAAATGAGATTTAACCATGGTGGGGTATCTATCAAGGGGCCCTTCAAGGGGTCATCTATCAAACTTCACTTTAGCTAATAAAGTATTGGAAGAGTCCTAATGGTGACTGAGGTTCTCACAAGGAAAAATGTGATGGGAAAGTAAAAAAAAAAGGTTAAAACTGGTATTAAAACACAAAGTAGTATAAGGTGTACTGTGGGTGTATGCTTGTGCTTGCTGGAAGTAGGCCTTTTGTGTAAACTACTCCAAACACACATGCAGGTTATCTCTCCAGTGGCTTATATCAAGGATGCACAACTGTGGACCAGTAAAGTGAATGTAGGCTATGCCGCAGGCCAGTGCACTGAGCCCTGAAGTAGACAGAAATAAATGAATGTGCTAAATGTGCCTCACGAGCCCCCTATACACTACCAGGTTAACGAACAGGCACTTCCTAATGAATTCTTTATGACTGATGACACCTATTGGAATAAAAGTTTCTAAATGTTCATGTAGGTTTATGTACGCTATGTCAATTGTTGTAGAAGGTTTTTGTCAAAGTCATGTGGCCTTATAAACACTTCCCTTATAAAGTGAACACTTTATAAAGTAATAAACGTTTTATTATTATTATTACTATTGTTATTATTATTATTTTTATCCTTTTTATTATTATGATTATTATTATTGAACCATTCCTTCAAAATATGTACTGTTATTATTCTTAAAGAAGAGAGCAATGTATGACTCCCTGAAGCATTGTAAAAATGAATATCTGAGTGCCTGTGATAAAAGTCTGGCATGAATATTTTAAATGTGACCCATTTTTGTTGAAAAAGAAAACATCATCGTCCCAAACCGCATACTCTGTAAGTGGATTGGCTATGTTAAATAGCCCCATAGCTGTGAACGAGTGTGTGAATGTGTTTGGGAAAGACTGGTATCTCATCCAGGGTGTATTCCCATCTCACACTCAGTGTTCATGGGATTCACCACCACGCTGACCAGGATAAACTAGTTACTAAAGATGAAATAATGAATGAATTAAGAATGAATTAGTTATGCTGAAGCATGTTTTACTGCTTTAAAGCCCATTTCTATCACCTTATTGCATCATTTTTGGCTTGAACTACACAAAGTTAACACAGATTGGCTCACAGTAAGTAAAAAAAAAGAGTAGCTGTCTGAGGTAATTCTGAGGTAACACCACCTGCGTCTGACATTTGTCATTTCAATGCTTTAGCAATGCTGTAACTACTATAATGTTCATGCTATTAAAGCTCGTTGAATTGAATTGAAACAGTGATTGTGAAATATAAAAAATAATCATTTTACGCATTGCCATAATTAACTATGAGGACAGCTTCAGAAGTTTCAGAAGGTTTTGTTTATTACCTCCAAATAGCTTGTCTCCAGTTGTTTGTAGTTTACTATGCAGAATGTTGTCTATTATGCGGACTATGGTTCTCATTTGAGCTTCTGAGGACAATACTTTGTGATTTGGTTTGCTAGATTTAATAACCCATTATGTTTAACTCTTACAAGATGCGACGCTTCCACACTTTAAGCAGACTTTTATTGAAAGATATGCACCACACATCTGGCAAAGGTGTTGTGACAGCCGTAAGTCATATTTCTTTATAGCGATATAGATCTAATAATTGTGAATAATGCATACTATAATATTTTAAACATTTCTGAAAACTTTGAAATTGAAGCTCTGATAGCATTGCTTAATGATGATGACATAATTTCCTGCAATGACTGTTAGTTTACAAAATTTAAGATCGGGGTTATGGTTTTTTGACATTGTAACATTTTTGTTGTTTGTTTTCCAGTTAATTTTGTTAATAAACTAACAGTAACTTTAGGTAGAATCACAGTGAACATTAGCTGAACGCAGCAACATTAACTAATTTATAAAAAAAAAAAACGTTAAAATACTAAAAAAAAAAAAAACAAAAAAAAAGCTATTTATAAAATTATATAAAAAAATAAATAAAAATAATTTTTAAAAAAAAAATAAAAAAAATTATTATATTTTAGCTGATATCGAAAATAATTAGCTGATCACAATAACCTTAGCTGATCACAGGAATATTAGCTAATCACAATAATGTTCGCTGATCACAGGAATGTTAGCTGATCACAATAACCTTAGCTGATCACGATAATGTTATCTGATCACAGGAATGTTAGTGATCACAATAACCTTAGCTGATCACACGAATATTAGCTGATCACAATAATGGTAGCTAATCGCAATAATGTAGCTGATCAAAATAATGTTAGCTGATCACTGGAATGTTAGCTGATCACAATAACCTTAGCTCATCACAATAATGTTAGCTGATCACAGGAATATTAGATGATCACAGGAATATTAGCTGATCAAAGGAATGTTAGGTGATCACAACAATGTTAGCTGATCACAACAATGTTAGCTGATCACAGGAATTTTAGCTGATCACAGGAATATTAGCTGATCACAATTATGTTAGCTAATCGCAATAATGTAGCTGATCAAAATAATGTTACCTGATCACATGAATGTGTTAGCTGATCACTGGAATGTTAGCTGATCACAATAAGCTTAGCTCATCACAATAATGTTAGCTAATCGCAATAATGTTAGCTGATCACAATAATGTTAGCTGATCACATGAATGTTAGCTGATCATAATAATGTTAGCTGATTACAGGAATGTTAGCTGATCACAATAACATTAGCTGATCACAATAATGTTAGCTAATCGCAATAATGTAGCTGATCAAAATAATGTTAGCTGATCACAATAACCTTAGCTCATCACAATAATGTTAGCTGATCACATGAATATTAGATGATCAGAATAACGCTAGCTGATCACAATAATGTTAGCTGATCACAATAATGTTAGCTGATCACAGGAATATTAGCTGATCACAGGAATATTAGCTGATCAAAGGAATGTTAGGTGATCACAACAGTGTTAGCTGATCACAACAATGTTAGCTGATTGCAATAATGTCAGCTGATCACATGAATATTAGCTGATCACAATAACGTTAGCTGATCACAATAATGTTAGCTGATCACAATCATGTTAGCTCATCACAATAATGTTAGCTGATCACATGAATATTAGATGATCACAATAACGCTAGCTGATCACAATAATGTTAGATGATAACAATAATGTTAGCTGATCACAGGAATATTAGCTGATCACAGGAATATTAGCTGATCACAACAGTGTTAGCTGATCACAACAATGTTAGCTGATTGCAATAATGTCAGCTGATCACATGAATATTAGCTGATCACAATAACGTTAGCTGATCACAATAATGTTAGCTGATCACAGGAATATTAGCTGATCAAAGGAATGTTAGTTGATCGCAACAATGTTAGTTGATCACAATAATGTTAGCTGATCACATGAATGCTAGCTGATCACAATAATGTTAGCTGTTCACAGGAATTTTAGCTGATCACAGGAATATTAGCTGATCACAATTATGTTAGCTAATCGCAATAATGTAGCTGATCAAAATAATGTTACCTGATCACATGAATGTGTTAGCTGATCACTGGAATGTTAGCTGATCACAATAACCTTAGCTCATCACAATAATGTTAGCTAATCGCAATAATGTTAGCTGATCACAATAATGTTAGCTGATCACATGAATGTTAGCTGATCATAGTAATGTTAGCTGATCACAATAATGTTAGCTAATTGCAATAATGTAGCTCATCAAAATAATGTTACCTGATCACATGAATGTGTTAGCTGATCACTGGAATGTTAGCTGATCACAATAACCTTAGCTCATCACATTAATGTTAGCTAATCGCAATAATGTTAGCTGATTGCAATATTAGCTGATCACAATAATGTTATCTGATCATAGGAATATTTGCTGATCACAATAATATTAGCTGATCACAGGAATGTTATCTGATCACAATAATATTAGCTGATCACAGGAATGTTATCTGATCACAATAATATTAGCTGATCACAGGAATGTTAGCTGATCACAGGAATGTTAGCTGATCACAATAACATTAGCTGATCAAAATAATGTTAGCTGATCACAAGAATGTGTTAGCTGATCACAATAACCTTAGCTGATCACAATAATATTAGATGATCACAGGAATGTTAGTGATCACAATAACCTTAGCTGATCACACGAATATTAGCTGATCACAATAATGGTAGCTGACCACACAAATATTAGCTGATCACAATAGCGTTAGCTGATCACAGGGAGTTAGCTGATCACAATAACCTTAGCTGATCACGATAATGTTATCTGATCACAGGAATGTTAGTGATCACAATAACCTTAGCTGATCAGACGAATATTAGCTGATCACAATAATGGTAGCTAATCGCAATAATGTAGCTGATCAAAATAATGTTAGCTGATCACTGGAATGTTAGCTGATCACAGGAATGTTAGTGATCACAATAACCTTAGCTGATCAGACGAATATTAGCTGATCACAATAATGGTAGCTGACCACACAAATATTAGCTGATCACAATAGCGTTAGCTGATCACAGGGAGTTAGCTGATCACAATAATGTTAGCTGATCACAGAAATGCTAGGTGATTACTGGATCCATAAGCGATCACAGTAACACAAGTTTATTGTAGCAGCGTTACGTGATCGTAGCAGCGTTATATGATCAACGTTATCTGACATTCATGACATTTTTGGATGTGTGCTTTTCAGTAAGCAAAAGAAAGAGTGAAAAAAGAGTATGGGCACGCGTGAAGAGAAAGTGAGAGATAACTGTAAAACAAAATATTCAACTAAACTAGAGTCAGAACAGTTTCTGGAAGAATGAAAGTGTAACATAAAGACCGGTATGACCGGTGGTATATTGTATATGAAGTGGGTCACATTTCTGCAAAAATTTGAATCGGTCAGTAATCCTACTACATACAGGCCTACTAACAGGAGTAGTAGCCTATATAACCAACAGTGCATACTTCGCAGTATGCAAGTAGCCTATATAATTTCGATTAGAGGGAATATCTGTGTTCTGTACCTCTTGCTACAGTACTGAATAGTATGGAAACGTAGTACGCATTCAGTATTAACCTCTGAATGTGTGTTATTTTAACCGTACTATGCGGTTCGAGGAGACACAGCCACGAAGGGAGCAGAGAGCTCTGGGCGGAAAAAAAAAAAAAAAAAAAAGAGGACGCGTGCGCCTCACGCGCGCATTTACAGTCGCTTGGTTGCGCGCGCCTGCAGCCGCGAGCCGTGAAGAACAGCAAGGCGCGTGCCGTGAGGAGACCAGAGAGGAGCCGTTACGTTTAAAAAAAATTAAGAGAGAGAAAGAAAAGAAAGTAAGTGATGAAATTATTACATAAAATGCGATTTTTTCGGTATTATTGTGATTCTCTGTTATCGCTTAGCACAGTCCAGTGATGTTTCAAATGTATGTGTTTCAAACGGTTCTATCTAATATTTGTATATATATGTTAAAAATAATAATAAAAAAAACGCTTTATGATGTGCTAACCAACGGTTTCTGTCATGCTAGCCGCTTGCTACAGTACAAAACAACAATATACAATTTTATTAGGTAAAATGTGCTGTAATATCTTGTTTATTCAAAGTAAACGAATAAAAGCTGTATATTTAGTTATATATATAGTACTAGGCTATATATATATAGGCTACTAGATATAGTTATAGTTATAAGTAGGCTTAGTTTACAGCTATAATTAGGCTATTATTATTATAATACATCATCTGCAGTATAAATATGTCAGGCTGCATAGCAAATCATGTTCAGGATTCAGAGCCAGGTGCAGTGTGTCAAAACTTTTGGTCATCACCATGCTTTGGTATCACATTATTCCAGCTGAAAGGTCATTGCCTCTTTATGCTGCCAATCACAGCTCGGCTTGCTCATTGAAATACAACTGATAAATGGCTGTGAAAGGTTACCCTACTTTGCAGGCCCTACATCTGCTGTGATTTATTCTCTCCGAGAATTTTCCAGAAAATTCAGCCGTCCTACAGAGGATTGGGTTTTCGCTGGAAGTGTGTGAAACAGTAGCGTTCGGTTTAACATTAAGGAGTTCTCGACATCGAGGTCATACAGTATGTGATATGTGAGTAAGACGACGTCTGCTGTGTTCCTTCTTTTAATTTAAGAGCTTAACAACATCTCTGTCATTAAAACGATATCACGATGGCTTCTGATTCTCTCCTGACAAAGAAACATGAGACCTTAAAGCCATCAAACTAGTTAGAAGGACATGTATCTATTTTTATTTTATCCATACAAACAAGGTTGAATTTGAAATATTTTCATGTATGTGTAAGACTTGTTTGATTAACTAGGAAGACATATAAGTGATACTTTTACAGTGAGAGTAGCTATGTGACAGAATGCTTTCGAATAACTTCAGATAATGTTATGTAAGGCAGCGGTCCCCAACCTTTTTTCCGGTTTAATATCAGACAATTTTTTCACGGACCGGACTTTAAGGTGTGGAGGATAAATACAACAAAATTAAATGATGGGACCGGCATAAAAACTGGGGTATTTTTAAAATATAATAATAAACGTGAATCCAATGTGAAATCGCAGCTTTATTAGCAGCGTCCTGGTAACATCACGCCAACAACATAGCATGAGTAACTTCCACTCTACCCCTTAACGTATCACGTGACCAAGTAACATATCACGTGACTGAGACAAGCGTCTTGACTTACGTCAAGAGCGAGTCGTAGACGGATGTAACGGAGAGAATCTGGTCATTTTTCAAAATAAAACATCATTCAGACTCCGATAATAAATAATAGTAAATAATCAAGTTATTTATTCTTTTTGTGCGGCCCGGTACCAAATGACCCACGCACCGGTCCGCAGCCCGGGGTTGGGGACCCCTGATGTAAGGAATAACGCGTGACAGACCTTCTTATTCCACTTATACCATAGTGCTTTGACAACGATTACAATGTTTAATTTATTAACACACGACAAGTCACACATTTCAGCGGTACAGTTAGATTTAATGGTGTGGAACGTATGAGAGACAAGCTAGAGCCGTTCTTGTTAATATTTATGTTATAGCCACAATAAACAGTCGTTCCCTCATCAGCATCTCTCTCTCTCTCTCTCTCTCTCTCTCTCTCTCAGGACTTGGGACTCCTCTGTCCTGGGAAACTTTTCAAAGCACCTTCCGTTAATGTTAAATAAGCATCTCCTAGCTAAAACCTCACCACATCAATGATTATACCTACAAATCGCACCCCGCATCTCCGGGGTTGTGGGTTCGAATCCCATTTCCACCCTATGTGTTTGGAGTATGCATGTCCTTCTGCTTCGGGGGTTTCCTCGAAGTACTTCAGTTTCCTCCTCCAGTCCAAAGACATGCGTTGTAGGTCAATTGGCATTTCCGAATTGTCCGTAGTGTGTAAATGGGTGTGTGATTGTGCCCTGCGATGGGTTGGCACCCTGTCCAAGGTGTCCTCTGCCTTGTGCCCCGAGTTCCCTGGGATAGACTCCAGGCTCCCGCATGACCATGTGTAGGATAAGCAGTATGGAAATGGACGGATGGATTATTAGTCTTAGATTATGCGGAGCGTCTGCTGTACAAGACCCTGTGTATAAACTGTTACTATAGAAACAATAACCCGTAACAAGTGCGTTAATATTAACCTATTGTTAACGTTACAGCCGGAGCTACAGTCTGAGCCGTGCACGCCTTCCGACCAATCAGATTCGAGAATTCAGTCACACCAATTACAGTCTGGAGAAACATGAACCAGTTGCAGCCATTGACATGCTTTATCTAAATTAATTAGCTGATGGTAGCTCGTTGAAATGGAGACTAGCTCAGAAAGGAGAGAGTTCCTGTAGATTATTCATTTTATTTACTGACTATTGTGTGATCAGCAAACATGGATTGTTTAAAACAAAGAGTCAACTACTATAATAATAAGAATGCATCGCCATTTGTTCAGAGTCTGTGCTGAAGTCAAAAGTGGTAATGTGAAGCACAACAAAACATAACCACTTCAAACTGTCAAAGTCAATGAAATTAAAAGAAATCATATGTAACTGAGGCTTTACAAAGTTTAGTTAAAAGTATCAAAGTACCAAAGTTAAAGTATCATGATATTTTTTTAAGCAAATCGTAGTGCTAAAGCACTCAAGGACTTGAATGATCGTTAAGTAGAAGGGTGTTAGCATAGCTATCTAAGGTTTGTCTATCAGTGTGATTTACTGATTTCATGAAGATAGTATTTGAAGAAATTATTTAAATAATATTACTACCGGAGCTCAACTCTACTTACAGTCGCATAAACCCAACATCCTACGTGAGCCATCATCCTTTTTTGGAAACTTTCAGCACTGAAATTGATGCACAGCATATGTCCGCAGTCTCAAAACGTTTATTCTCTGGCACATTCACATCAACGTCTGCCAAGTTTTAGAAGTTCCACTACGCTGGTCTGTAAAAATAATCACACAGGAATATAGTATTGAGGATGTGTGGGACTTGAGACTCATTCCTGTCTTACAAAGGCATTTCAATTGCAATTAGTCATAAGGCCTTTTGGGCTTGCACTTTAAAGAGACTTATCCCTGGCTCCCAGCTGTAATCTTCCTAAATGCTTTCTCCCTCATCTTACTTTCCTTCTCATTATTTTTTGGCATTTCTTTTCTAACAGCACCTTAAATCCTTGATAATTGAATTGAACCGTCTCCGACGAAGGGCGTTTTTTGAAGGCGCATTTTGTCTCATACGTTTTATTAATCAAAGAGAATGCGCTTCTTTAAATATAGTATTAACCTGACTATTCAGAATTGTTAACTTTATTCAGCTTTAGGGTCGTCGCAGTGCCACAGTTAGTCCTTGCATACGATTGGACAGTTACCTCACAGTTGACTTTTTCAAAAAACAGAAGCTTCTCCGATATTGATTTTTCCCTGCTCATGATATTCTAAATTCCATCATGCTAAACGTTGTAATCATCCAGAAATGCTAGCCTAAGAAAAGACAAGAAAATAATAATTCTAGCAAGTGATAACTCATACTAGTGTACTCTGATGTTAAATCGTAACGCCCTCCTACTTGACCCATTCTAGTTCACTCTACAGCAACCTCCATTTCTTGGCCCAGGGGACGAGGTTGCACTGAAACTCCTTTGGCTGAGTAACAGGATTACAGGATCCTCTCGCATCGCCACTCTGAGTATAGTCATAACTTTATGATACACGACGGCTATCCAAAACACAGAAGGCACATAAACTCTTTCAGCTTATAACAACAATTTGATATACTGACAATGTAATAGATTATACGGCTTTGTACGCTGTAGCATTGCAATTTTGGTTCACTGGAACTAAGAGGCCCAGACTTGTTCCAACATTGTGTGTTAAAGTTGGACTAGAAGAATTCGAGCGTCCTGCACAGAGCCCTGACCTCAACCCCACTGAACACCTTTGGGATGAGCTGGAACGCCGACTGCACACCACACGTCCTCGCCGAACATCAGTGCCTGACCTCACGAATGCTCTTGAACACAAATCTCCCACAACAACGCCCGAAAATCTAGTGAAAACCTTCCCAAAAGAGTGGAGTTTATAATAACAGTAAAGGGGAATAAATCTGGAATGGGACGTTCAAAAAGCACACAAGAATGCAACGTTGAGGTGTCCAGAAACTTGGCAATAGAGTGTGTAATGAAATTGTGATATTTTTAGACTGTTTATCGAACAGTGAAAAATTTTCAAACCCTGTTTGGCTTAGGTAAATATCTTACATATTAACAGTAATGAGAGCTTGTTTAGTACTTGTCCAGATGTTGTTTGCACATTTAATCAAACCAGTGAAGTCCCCAAATTAAATTCCAGAAATTACAGGCTTACTTCCTGCAAAACATCCGATTAGCCTGAAATATCGAGCTCATGCATACTAATTCATCCTGCTTAGAGGGGATTGTGTTTATATTAAACCTTTGCAAGCTCTTCTTTTTTTTTTTTTTTTGGGGGCTGGGGGAGTTGTGCTAGTTGGCTAATTGTCTCCAGCATTCAGCAAGCTGAGTTTGTTTTGGTAATAGACAGCCCTAGGTCTCGCCTACACACCGCGTTTTGCCTGGTGATCTTGTGAATATTTAATATCACACCCGTGCGGTCCTTGCAAAATTGAAAAGTAGTCGAGCACAGAGGATGTCCCGCCGCACCTCTACTTCAAAAGAAAATCGAAGAACAACAGTAATGAAATTTAAAACAGCACACAGGCTCATCTGTATGTACACCCGTGAGCTGAATTCAGGGTTGCTATGGAAACGATCGTCTCTGCTACAACCGACCCCGAAACTAGCGGAAGAGTCCGTAGAGCGAGCCTTTTCGCGCTGTGATATCAAAGCACTCCACTCTGCAGAAAAGGGAGGAGGCACAGACTTGAGACAACATCTCAAGCGTAATTGGGTCATGACACAATTTCGGCATGTGGAGATCCAATTTGATCATCGCCGTACTGACACCGAGGTGAGATTCGTAGGTCTCGGAGTTCACCTGCTCTGCTGAATGTTCATTTATCTGTCTGCAATAAAAAGAATCACATTTCAGCACGGTACAAATGTTCTGTCATGTTAGCAGGTGTTGCGGCAAGAAAATCAATATGTCAAGCTCAGTGTGCATATCAGCTCCTCTTAATCAAGTCATCGCTTCCTTTGGAGAATGGAAACAAAGAACTTGAAAGAACCTTGAAGTCCAATTTACAGAGAAATGCATCCAATCTAATCATGCAGCAAGACAATGACACACAAATCCACATCAAATAAGTTTAGCAGGATGAAAAAGTGGAAGGATTTAGACTGGCCAAGTCAATCACCAGACCATAACTTAATTGAGGAATAGACTGAAGGGAGGAAACCCAAAAGACGCAGTAAAACCTGTAAAACTTCACAAAAGAAGATTTTCTTCTCTCTTTTTTTGGTGATGTCAATGGGTCACCAGTTGATATTGTACACAAGGGATATTCAAATATTAAGTGTAATTTACCTTCATTTAGTTTAAGACTATCTGTTCCAGTAACCTAAAAATTGAGTGGTCTGCCATGGTCTAAATTGTTTAACACATTTAGATGTAAATAACAGGAAATGAATGTCAAAATCAATCGCCTCGTAATCTTTTGGTCTCAAGCCCAAATGTGTATAGCAAAAACGAAAGGATCAGCCTTGCAGTTCTAATACATTTGTGAGGTGTATTTAACACCAGTTAACTTTATTATTATTATTATTATTATTTTTATTATTATTATTATTGATTTTGCAGAGAGTTTTTTGGCCAAAATGGTCAAAAAGAAAATTTAGACCGAAAAATAAATAGGCCTACTATGAACATTTTGCAAATAGTTTTAATGGTAGCCTAATGATTATTAGTAATGTAAAAAAAAAAAATGTCTTTTCTCCAAAGGACATTATATAAGCAATTTGTGAAAAGAAACATTTTCAATGTTGTTTTTTTTGTTTTGTTTTTTTTTACTGTTTACTGCTGTGTTTTTACCTACACGAGGCACTGACTGCACATTTCTCCTTCTTCATGGTTGGCAGGTCTGGAATTAATGTAAAATTGTACAAAAAATACAGTGCCTCAAGTTCTCCCCTGCTGCACCATCAGCAGCAAGCACTATAATAAGGGTAAGGCTGGAGCAGATTTACAGGAGACATTTAGGACACAGAAATTGGAAGAAATATAGAAAGTCAGACACTGCGAAAACCATATGGCTAAAGAGGATTCTCCTAGAACCAAATAGACACTACAGAGATATAATAATAAAACCCGCAGCAGTGCTGATTGAGAGAGAAAGTGCATACATGTGATTTTGAGAGTAAGCAGCATTTGAGAACTGGGACGCTAATTAAATGGAAGTCAATAAAACGGATACCCGCTGTGCCGCCGTGGGCCTGGAGGAATGGATGACAAAAGCAGCATTCAACTAAGACCCACTGGATTATACTCAGCTAATAGCTCAACTAAAGAAATACATTAGTCCCAAAGTTAGTTGTAAGTTAAAGAGAAAAGAGAGAGACTAACTAATTGAAAGTTTGAAAGCGGAGCGCGCGGACTGTAAACGACGTCCGTGGGCGCTTATAGGCCTACAGTTGATCTCAAGCTGTTCGAGCGTTTAATTAAAAAAAAGACAGGGAGAGGAGTAGTGAAGCAAATCAGTTACAGATTGGAGAATTAATGTGGTTTGCGAGGCATGCCAGAAGAAAGCCACTCGCTTCGTTAACTAGAAAACGCCTGCCACGGGTTGATGGAAAAAACAAAAACAAAAGAAGCGGTCCTTGTTTGTTTTTTTAAAGTATTATCGAAAGTAAACTATCCATGCCTTCTATTTCGAAGAAAACAAATAGGTAAAAAAAATATTTAAAAATTCTTCTGTTGTTTCTATGGCAACACACTTCTGCGTCATTCGGGGGAGACGAGAAAAGGCATCTGGAGAAATGTCTCTTTCCTTGAGCTTGCTTTTATGTTGCTGTCTCCTGGCGGATGGAATGTGACAGCTTGCCTTTAAACGATCAGGGAGATAGTAAAAGCCCAGAGCGGATCACTGAGATTCCAACGCGAAGGCCTTGGGGAGTGAGCCATGCCTCAAAATAACCTTGCAGAAAGTATTCTTCACCGTTCAGGTTTTTATCTTTATAAGCGAGAGGTTCTGAAACGATCGTCTTGACTTTCAGAGTTAATTGAGAAAAGAGTCCAATCTTTTAAAAAAACGACTTTCGTTTAAGACCATATTAAAAGCTTTGGATCCTGCCAGCTATTGGACCTCCACCGGGCGACATTAGAAAATGAATCTAGCAAGGCTTCGTGTGATAGAGAAAGTAGAAATGGGAGAGAGAACCCACCTCATTTACAGCATGATTGAGCTTGATTAAGTGCTCAGCACTTTCGGGAGTCTGTACGTACTTAACACTCCATCACCAGAGACCCGGAGCACTCCACCTGTAATAAGCCAGTCAAATCATTATTACAGTACAATTAGATGGCTTATGATGCAAACACGCCTGCCAAAAATGAGTTTGGTAATCAAGTTTTTCCGGCGATTCATCCAGTCATTGAGACACCATCTCATCTGCCTAAAAATTCGACGAATGACGCAGGAACCTTTTGTCGTTTGGGGGGATTATACAGTGGATGTTTGTGTCATATGCTCACAGGTACCCAAGCCCCTTTTGAAGCTATTTTGGTGCCACAGTAGGGTTTAGAGCTTAACACAGCATCCGATATTAATTAGGTTTGACTTTGACGAGTGCCAAAACCCAGTGCCGTGTCATACTAACCAAGCGCAGGTCTCTGGTGAAATGAAGTGTCGGTGTAATGAGAAAACCACGATGCCATACAACGCCGCTTCGACGAAGGCCTCGGTGGAATTAGTGTATTCCTTTGATGCCTCTCCTTGTAGGTGTCCTTGTAAGTGTGGGGAGAAAATAAGAGAGTAGTTGCTTGGTATAAGATAGGGAATGAAGCAGATGGGGGGGGAAAGGTGGTTGCTTGGTTACTGATGGGATGCTAAGCTGTGCTACAACAACCCACTTCAAGCTAATTGTGTACACAGCTGAGGAGAGCCGCAGCAGAACGGTCGTGCAAGAATCGATTGCATAAACAGCCGCGTTGTTCCAAATGGAGCACTGTATCTCTCATTCCGTTTCTCTCTCTCTCTCTCTTTCTCTCTGTCTACTCAGATAAAAATAGGAGTAAAAAAAATACTCCTGCATGAATATCATTTGAAGAGGGTCAGAGGAGTAGGCTGAGTAGTGAAATGATTCAGTCATACAGAGACATGAAGTGAATGAGTAGTAACATGCCACTATGTTGTGGTTTTTACATTATGGCTTAAAACGATGGGCGAATCATTTAGAAATAAATGGGAATCAGTTTAATTTCATGTGCTTACCTGGTTTTCCATAGGCTAAAGATGTTTAATAAGTTCTCTAAAAGTGATAGATATTATCAGCTGTAATGGACATTAAACAACCAGGGTTTTTTTTCTTCAGCTATTCCTGGCTACTTTTAATTAAAGTTATGCACATATGCAGTGGATGACAAGCTTATATAATATATAACTCGTCTCATGATTAAACATGCGTCGAGCGAATAAAAACACTAACCTGATTCAAGAGATCTTTTAACGGTAATACAAAGACAGAACACACAAATCATAAATTCACAGCTCACACCTAGAATGTTGTGCAACATTAGAACCTTATAAACTTAGTTAGAAGAGAATAATAATTGTATACACGGTCGTTTTGTGGTCAGTTTTAACTAGTTGGACAAATGTTATTACATTACTTTAGCTTCCATTTTTTAGCCTGGTAAACACAGAGGTTTTACTTGCCTGGTGGGCTAGCTAAAGAATTTATGATTTGTCCACCCGGAGTTTTGCGGAGCTCAGCATATCAGAAGAATTGTAACAAACACCTAACCCCTAATGATCACTATGTTTTCAAATCAACCCCTTTAGAACACCAAGAAAGTGGTCGGTCAGGGCAATGACGCTGCCCGCGGCTCACGAGTTCCACTGGCAGAACCTGGCACGCCTATCGAGTGGGCGCGTCTATCACTCTCTGGCCGAAGTCGGAGGTCAGCTGTACATGCTGGGGGGCTGTGACGCCACCGGACGACTCACCAACTGCATGGAGCTCTACTGTCCGGAGGTGGACCAGTGGGTGAGCCTGCCTCCGATGCCCACGGCTAGAGCGGGCGCTGCCGTAGCAGTGTTAGGCAAGCAGCTTCTCGTGGTGGGAGGCGTAGGCAAGGAGCAGCACCCTCTCAAAGCTGCTGAGGTGTACAACACGGAGGAGGGCAAGTGGAGGAAGAGGAGTTCGCTAAGGGAGGAGTTGATGGGGCTCGCTATTACCGTTAAAGGTTGGGTTTTTTAGCATTTTGGCTGATATGAATAAATAAATCAGCGTTCTCTAAAACAGTAGACAGACTGCTAAAAAAGTTCATAGGCTGTTTTAAATTCAGAACTGTTAACTATTAAATTATTTAAACAGTATGTTTATCTTTTAATTGAAAATTGTATCTTCAATATGCCATATGTTTTTTTATTCTGAATAAGATAACAGGAAAATGAAGCGTACAGGACTGGTTTCATTCACCCAAATCACACACTTCAGTTTAGGTGAAAGAGTTTGATGTGAGAGGTGGTGAAATGTTTTGTGTGTAATCAGACGGCAGAGCCTTCGCTGTTGGTGGAATGGGAGCAGACCTGATGCCCAGAAGCGTTCTCCAACAGTACGACCTTCGGAAGGACGTCTGGGCCCTTCTGCCGCCCATGCCCACCCCTCGCTACGATGCTAGCATCTGCCTTCAGGGATCCAAGATATATGTAGCAGGTTCTGTGTGTGTGTGTGTGTGTGTGTGTGTGACTTTATAACTGTCAGAGCATTTCAGAGACTTTTGTGTGTGTGCATGTGCATTTGTACGCCTCTCTCCATCTGTCAGAACATTTCAAGGCTGTTCTTGTGTGTGTTTGTATGAATCCCCTTCTGCCTGTCAACCTATTTCAAAAAATGTTCTCCAACCCCTCCAGGTGGGCGTCAATGCAAGCGTTTGGTAAAAGCATTTGAAGTTTTTGACATGGACAGCCGCACCTGGTCTTCGTTACCCAGCATGCCTTGTAAGAGATCCTATTCCGGGGTGTTGTGGGACAACACAGGGCGCCTCTGCTGGCTGGGAGGTCTTCGTCAAGGAGGCATCCATCAGAGCTCCAAGTTCACCAAGAACGTCAGCATCTTTGATACCAACCAGGGTATGATATAATAAGTATTCATCAAACCCCACCCCCCACCCCCTTTTCATTTTTCCGTATTAGTGTAGTGTTACAAGCTGGAACTGAAATGGACATACCGTAATTTCCGGACTATAAGCCGCTACTTTTTTCACACGCTTTGAACACTGCGGCTTAAACAATGATGCGGCTAATTTATGGATTTTTACGGGCTAACGAGCTTAATGCCGCCTGTTACACCACGGCCAGCAGAGGGCACTGTGGCACGGCTCCTGACTGGTCACGTGACTTTTTTTGATTCGCTCGCTTCCTGCTTGAGCATTTAGTTTAGTTTAAGTGTCTTTAATGTGCCCCCAGGTGTCCATGGTTTGGTTTGATTATGTTTACTATTTAAACCCCTCGGTCACTAAGTGATGTTGTTTGTATCCATGCCTTGATTCATGATCTCGTTTCATGTCACGATTCCAGTTTCTCGTTTTCCGGTGAAGACCGAGTTTTCTTTGTTTATTGAGTTACGTGTTTAATAAAGACTTCGATCTGCACCTGCATCCGCCTCCAGTTCCGTCTCGTAACACCGCCAAAACATTTAGCCTCGTCACATCGGTCCAATGAAATTACCGAACAGGTCACAGTGGACCAATGAAACTGTCCGAATTAAATCAAACGCACTCACACTAAAAAGAAATGCATATGACACTTTCAAGTTAAAGGCGATCGATCTGGCTGTCGAAGCTTCTGCACGTAAGCTTGGCATCAATGAATCGATGGTGAGATGGTGGAGACGGCAGCGCGAAGACGCAAAAAGACGACAGAAGCTTTCAGAGGTGGAGTGTGACGAAGTACCGGTAATTCTGAGGCTGTTCAATTCCGACACTGAAGAAGACGACTTTAATGGTTTTAGTGCACAGGAGGAAGATGAAGATAGCGATCAATGACTTTTCCTGGTAGGCAACCGTATTTTAAATTTTTTTAACCAGCGGTGTTACAGGCACTGTTCGGAAAAAAGCATTTACAGTACGTATTTAATTAAAAGTTAAAAAAATCTTATTCTAAAATCTTATATTAATCTCTGGAATTAAAGTGTCGTTATGAATCCATCTGCTCCTGGGAGGCCTGAGAGATTGTTGTAGGACATATATAAGTAAACAGCAAGCTATCAAAAATATATCAGTAAAGTTTATTCTGATTGAACATCTCATGAAGAGTGCCAATAAATATGTGAGTCTATCTAGAGGAGGCCATCATCCAGAATTCAGTGACCGGGTATAGAGGGGATTTAGTCCGAGAATCAACCACCCTTTTGGTGTAGTTATACCAAGATTGCATGACAAAGGGGTTGATGGATGGGAAAAGGGAACATAAAGTGGGTTATCAGGGTGTTGGGCCACCATAACAGCTTCACTGCACCTCTCAGGAACTGTACTTCTGTTGGTGTATGCGCACAAATATGCTGAAGGATGACTCAGTTGACCTTATACCCTTGTTTTCTCTGTAATCCATTGCTTATGGTTGTACGTTCGTCTTTGTGGCCCAAAACACCTTACTAACAGACCGTATACATGAGGAATATTCCACATACGGCATCTACATCATATGTACATAATGTGTAATCCATTTAAAAATCCACTGTCAGTAAGAACAATGACAAACTATGTTTAGCGAAAGATAAGTACGTACTTACCGAAGAAAATCATTTTTTTCTGGCAGAACTCATTTTTCATCCAGAACAAGGTAATTTTTCAAAATCGAACAGTGCACGGATCTGAAGGATCATTATACTGCACAACTTTATTCGCATTCAGAGATAACTGCCATTTTCTGTTCGATTTTGATTCACATTAGCTCCAGGGGGGAGAAAAAAAAGCTAAAAAAGTTAAAAAAAAGATGATGGGAAGAAACAAGGTGTGACAAAATGTACAGCTAGCCGAAATGAGTTATTGATTTCTCTGCAGGTACTTGCTGTTTGCTTTTGCCCTCTACCATTCCCGTTCAAATGTGATCATTCCTAATCAGGCTCACCGCGCAGAAAAAAAACGCATAATAGTATATTTTCTCCCGCTTTTGTAGCCCCAAAGGTGCCTTGTATCTTGGATAGGCGAAGGCGGTAGGTCATTGGTAACCCCTCTGCTCATCGCACACACTGCAGTAATAAATCATTTATCTTCTTTTTTTTTAATTATTCCATTACTGCAGCGCGTGTCACTCTACAGGTGTTGTAGGCGTGCTCAGAGGGAATCTAGGAGATAACTCCTAGATATCTAATTTCCCTCGGCTGGAAACTAAAAGAGGCAATAAAATAATAAATCTTGCAATCTTATATAGCCCGCCTATAAGATCGATAAGATCTGGGTGTGCATCGCAGGAGGGTGATTCAACAACACTGTTCAGAACCAGATGGCAATTCCTTATTTACAGAGCTGTTGCTCTTTTTAGTTCATCCTCATCGAGTCCATCTGTTCGTCTCTCTTCACGCAGCCTGACATGGAGATTTCAGGAAAATGACACTTGATAAGCAAGATAAACGTGTTTGTTTGTTTATTTATTTATTTTTAATGATTTGTCACAAAGCCATTTAAATCCCATATAGAGCTGTGTATTAAAACGTGTCCAACTCATTTTTTTACGGACCTCGGAATCGATTTGAGAGATATTAAGTGAGATTACCACCTCGTACTAAAGTAAATAAATAAATAAGTAAATAAATAATCTTGGGATTTTTGGGATACGGCCACAGAGTAAGATCTAGCCTGCCAAGAATCAATCAATATGTAGTGCAAAGTTGCTAAACTCCCCATTTTTCAGTCAAGTCAGGTAGTCGAGCAAAAAAAAAAAAGATACAAAATCAGCCACCCAGGCCATACTGATTAATTTACTCAAAAAGCAAATAGGGACTATTGGCTGTGGGAACAATACTAAAGAGCAGCGCTTGGCTTTCTCTCACTTCAGATTAATAACTGATTTGGGAAAGTCATTAGGCCTGGGATTGCTTTATTGCAGCTACACATGCAAGCCAGCATGAAGAAGAAAGCTGTTGCAGCATCAGAACAAAGAAAATAAATGGCTTTAGGCTCTGGCATCTATCCACCAATCTTCTTCTGGATGGCAGCATTGCTTTTTCTGGCAGCCAGATGTAACGTGGAGTGTAAATAATATGCCAAACTAATGTCTAATGCCCGAAATGCAGAGGACTGAGAATCTCAGTTCTTCCTCTTCAAAGTGTTCCGGCTCAGCGCTTTATTGCAAACTTACAGTCCTTACAGTGACTTTTACAGGAAATAAAATCCATTCCGTCAGATCTAATCATAGACGATGTCTTCAAAACACAAAGTCTAAGCTTGGGCTGCTTCAGGAGTTTGTACCCAAACTCCAAATTTTTCTACACTTACATATTCGGAGACAATATGACTAGCACGATGGTGCATTGACAGTGGTAGCGTGAAAGATTTTAAAGCTGATCCGTGGGCAGAGGAGATGAGACAGCTGGGCAGAGTAAAGGACTAAAGCACTGCTGCATCATTCTCTGTAGGTAGAGATGAAGCAGAAGTAAATCCCCACTGCACCACTATCTGCAGGTAGTCAAAGAGCATTACGGGTAACACAGGAGACCAAATGTTAAACAAAAAAGTGAAAATAGAATGTCAATGTCAATCAAAGACGTTTTGAGTAAATGGATGTGTAACTATTCACTACAGGATCTTGGTTGAAGTCTGAGCAAACCGTTTCCATGAAGACGAAGCGGGCGGACTTTGTGGCAGCCATCGTACGAGGAAGAATGGTTGTTGCTGGTGGATTGGGTATGTTTAAAAAAAAAAAAACACCACTTATAATGACCACACATTCATCAGGAGCTGTAAGCCTGTATATTGTTTTTGTTACGTGTTTGTTCACCTGTAGGTCATCAGCCCTCCATGCTGGATACTGTTGAGGCTTTCCATCCTGAAAAAAGAAAATGGGAGAGTTTGGCTCCCATGGCAACTCCTCGCTGCTCTGCCTCCAGCATCATGATCCGTGACCGCCTGTTGGTGGTGGGGGGTGTCAATCAAATCCCGAGCTCCGCCCACGAAATTCTTTACGTGAAGGATGAGGAGGTTGTTTAGCCGTTCTGTAGACTGACAAAAATTTGCCTTCCTCATGACAGTAGACTGCTAAACACGCTTGCCTGTTGTAGAATCATTGATAGGAAAATTATTCAAAATCAAATAATATAAAATCCAAAGCACAAAGCCTCCAGCTATAGTTCGCATTGTTCTCTATTCGACAGCACACACACACAGGGCAAAAGACAATCCACTTGAATACTGTAGACAAGCATGTGAGAATGTAGTTTATATTATATACATTATGTATTTTAAAGTGACTAAGTATTGGACTCTGTGTTATTCTAAAGAAAGTGTCTTCTGAGATATTTGCAGGGTATTTTTGTAGTTTTACTTAAAATGGTCAGGTTGCTATTGCTGTAGATTTGTACTCCCGACTATGGCCTTGAGAATTCTTTCTGTTTCTCTCTCACAAAGTGAAGTTTATAGCCAAAACAGAAGCACCGTTGAGGTAGCCTAGTCAAATTACTCTTTATGTCAGCTGTTTTCGGGGTCTACGTTTTGTGAATTGTGATGTATTGTAACAAGCTCCTTAGGATATGAATTTCTGACTGTTTCTGGGCAATTTATGTTTCAGAATAGCCTGTTGGAGATTTATCTCCATAGCAGTTTGATCCATAGAGTAGCTGTGGGGGACATACCAGGTAATTTATAATAATAGATCATGTAATAATGGGCCTCATTTATCAGGCTTTTAATAAAGTTGTGTGTAACCGCTTTCGTAGGCCAAACCGAATCAAAAACTCTCAAACTGAAAAGTAAAAAAAAAAAAAATATGTCGAAAGCGCGCCATCTAAGTGTGATGTGCAAAATTTTTTCCAGTAATACAGCTCAGCCATTGCAGTGCATCAGCTACCTTAGACACACACTAACTCTTCCTCCTGTTACAGGGTGCTATTAATTTTGTCCTCATCGAATGGCTAGACTTAATTGATGTTTTCTTGACTGAATTCCACAAAATGTTTATTCAATTTGTATGCAAATGAAGTTTGACAGATGAGGCCCCACGTGTTTATGATTCCAGGTTTTGGACTTAAATGCACAATTTGAAGTCTTGCTCTTAATACAGAATGAAGGTATTTTAATGTATTATTAAATAATAATAATAATAATAATAACGATTATGCACCGTTGTGAGTCAGATGAAAAATTCACATTTCCTGTTAGTATTTGTTTTACAGAAAAACAACCAGAGCAATAAAAGTCCAGCACAATGTAACAAAAGCCGATTTTGTAGAAAGGACTGCACCATTGCATTTCATTGCATTAAACAAGCTATGTTGCTTATTCAAGTCTTTGAATCGTGCTTTACTCCCCCCTTATATTCAGCAGGTTCACCTGGATCTTGTAACCTGTGCAGTGTAAAGGCTTCAATTGACCTTCACTGCCCTTTCTTTTGTCTCTCTTGATTTAATCATGTCAGGTACCTGGCTCTCTCTGCCTAATCTTGGCAGGGAAAGTACTTTACCGTGAGTGAGAGGAGACTTCAAAGTCCTAGCCACAGGGTTTATTTGTCTTTATCGATTTTCTTCCTCTGTCTTGTACATTTTGCAGAGGCAAACGGCTGCTAGTTACAGTGTCCCTTTCTCTCAGCCTTATATTTACAGGATCTCAGTTAAAAAACACTAGTGCACACACTTATAAGGCTGTTCATCAGCTAAATGAGCTTCAGGATGATGTATGAGCCAGTTTAGCTCTAATTAGGCAGTGCCACCGATGCCAGATTTTAATGAAGTCAGAGTTCCACTTGCCGCAAGCTGAGCAGCTGGTTGAAATAAGGATCATCTTGCCTTAATGTTTTTCGGATTGAGTCGTCAGAGCTTACAGTGTATTTAACTCTGTGTATATGATGATGGCCAACACAAGAGCGCAACTTTACAGAACTCCGCCCTTTGACGCAAGGCTTCAAGCTGTGCGTGTGTGCCTGCGTGTCTCGAGAGCTTTATGATGAATTGAATTATGTCTAGATTATGGAGGAGTGATTTATTATAGCCCTTAATGTGTAATTATGTCATATAACACTTGGTGGCACTGTTACACAGTAAATGTGCTGCAATAATATGGACCAATTGATCAAACGAATACTTTTAGTAATATATATGTATATATGAATCTGAAGATATCTAAAGAAAGTGTCCTGTGTAGTATCGTAAAATACAGTTATCACAATGATTAATTCATAGCATGTATATACAACAATTACATCATTAACCTGTTGTATATTATTAACTATTAAAAATGTCCTGTAAGACCTTTTTATCAAAAGCAACAGCAATTGAGCATCTGCACTCAAACATTGTTGCCTCAGCTTTATTCAATCTGTTCATAAAGGACGGTGGAATAACTATTTTTGGGGGGCATTTTTAAAACCCATCATCTTTGTTATTTTATTAAGGCTGCTATCTTTAGTTATTTTTAGCTGTCAATACTAGCAGTAGTACTTTTAATTACTTGTAATTTCTTTTGCAGATATGTTCAAAGTTATGCTCTCATTTAATGATAGGATGATACCTCAGAATTTTTTATGAGATCATAGTTTACTTCAAAACTTCAATGAAAAAAATGGTGCTACCATAGACATAGCACATCAAAAGCAAGACATGTAGCAAAAAGTTTAGATACCTTGGTTAGCACACTTGCCTCGCACCTCCAGGATTAAGGGTTCGATTCCTGCCTCTGCCCTGTGTGCATGGAGCTGTGCTTCGGGGTTTCCTCCGGGTACTCCAGCTTCCTCCCCCAGACATGCGCTGTATGCTGACTGACATTTCCAATTTGTTCGTGGTGTGTGTTTTGTGTGTGTGTGTGTGTGTGATTGTGCCCTGCAATGGGTTGGCACCCTATCTAAAGTGTGTCCCCTGTCTTGTGCCCCAAGTTCCCTGGGATAGGCTCCAGGCTCCCCTGTGTAGGATAAGCGGTACAGTAGATGGATTGGTTATGCCAGTGTGCATGTGAACTCTGCTTATATACTCTATATAGCCGAAATTATGTGGACCAGACCGTGACACCCATATTTGCTTGTGAAGAAGCATGCTTGTGTGGATTTGTGTTCATTCAGCCACAAGAACATTAGTGAGGTCAGGTGCTGCTATCAGACAAGGAGGCCAGTTCATCATGAAGGGGTTCAGTGGGGTTCAGGTCAGTGCTCTGTGCAGGCCAGTTGAGTTGTTCCACTCCAACCTTAACACACCACGTCTTCATGGAGCTTGCTTTGTGCACACAGGCCTTTTTATACTGGAACAGGTCCAGAGCCTCCAAGTTCCAGTAAAGGGAAATTGTAATGCTACAGTGTACAGAGACGTTCTAGACAGTTGTGCGCCTCCACCTTTGTGGCGAAAGTCTGTGAAAACCCATACATGTGTACTGTACGATGGTCAGGTGTCCACATTCTTTTTATATAGTGTATATTTATTCATTCATTCATTTGTTCATTCATTTTTCAGTAACAGGCTTGTCCTGTTCAGATTCCTGGTGATCCGGATCCTATCTCTGAAACAATTGCTGTGAGGCAGAAATACACCCTAGATGGGACAGTAGCCATGTAGCTAATCCACCTACTGGCATGTTTTTGTGAGGTAGGAGGAAACTGGAGAATCCAGAGGAAACCCACACAGGCTCCGGGAGAACATGCAAAAACTCCACACAGACAGGCAGCAACACAACCCACTGCCTCACGGTGCCAATAAATGATATATCATTTAATATATCATACAATTAAGGAGGTGTTTCTCAAAATAAAGCAAGATTCAGTGGCATGCTCTTCAGCAGGACACTTTAATTCCTGACGTTACATTTCCATCGTAATGCCTGAGAGCTTAACGCTTGAACAAACTGTGAAACCCTAATTAGATCCTCTAGTCTTCATGTACTTAAACAAGAGCTCTAATTTAATTAAATATTTTACCTCTCGGAGTGACATTCTTAGCTGTGGAGTATTTTTTTTTTCTAAGTGAGTCATCAGCGGTGCAAATCACACATTTTAAAGTGCAGGTATAACGTTTTGCTCCAAAACCTTGCAACGGTGCAACTAGCTACTGCGGAGGTGTCAGACTCCAGCATATCTTTTACCACATCTGATTCAATGCGTCATGAATACTGACTTTTACACTGGGTGAGTTTTGTCTTAGAGTCTCATGTCTCTGTGGTTGTATTATCTGAACAGTTGGATACAGATGATCTAATATTATGAGAAATGAAAATATTTTTCAACCCGATTAACCCCACACTGTCTACAATGGCTAATTTTAATCTCAAAAACATCATGGCTATCTCTGCAATGCTGGTTAAAGCAATGCAAACAACATACCTAAAGTTGTTTATATATTTTTGCAAAGTTCTTGAGCCTGCAACTTATTGTTTTTTAATCAGTAGTCGAATGCAAATGTGTGTGGTGGATGCTGACGCTGAATTATTTTGTCCATTGTCCCGTTGAATGTGTATTCGTTGAATGTGATTCCATTTATATGAAGCATAAAGAAAGAGAAAACAATAGCACTTTTTCTCATGTTTTTATTGGACGTATGCAAAATAATGATAATTTGTATGTGATTTAGGAGGTGTGACTCAAATAACCAAGTTTCATTTTGCTATTTATCTTGGCATAAATAAAAGCTCACCATGAAATATTTTTTCAGTAAACGAGATCTGGGACATTTTATGAAACATCGTGCCAATGTAAGTTCCTTATTCTTCCATTTTCGAGGCTTACACTAGAATCTGAACACATCAATCCTAATCTGTTTCTTCTGTTAAGATATGGATGCGTTTGTACTATGAGGTTGAGTTAAATATCTTCATGGGAGAAGCAAGATTTGCTTGGTTGTCATGACAAGTGGTTACAGGTACAAGAGGCAGGCTGTTGGCTTGGGGTGGTGTGATGTGGCCTGATACGAAGCAGAGTTATTGTTACCACAGCCAAAGTGTTTTATTCCTCTTAAACCACAGAAATGTGCAGACGTTTGCCATTTTTGAAATGTATTAATGAACAACAAGTTGGGATTGCCTAAGCATTTATATATGCAGTAGACATATTTAATGTTACGCAATGCCCCTGAGCAAAGTTATTTCCTGTTATCATCCTATATTATGTTGTATAACAACTCTAACCACCATAGTCACTCCCTCACCAGCCATCTCTCAAAAAAAATGCAGCTTTTCTTGTTACCCAGAAACTGGAAAGTGCAACCTCCTCTATCTTGAAGACTTTCCAATAGGGGAAACTTCCTGACCTTTACAAAGTGCAGACACTGAAGACTCATTCCTTAAATGTTGAATGAACAGCAGAAGTACAGTACAGTACAGTCCGAGCTGTGCTGTTATAGAAAACTAATCAACACCTTCCGATTCGAGAATTCAGCATTGTTTAGTAAGTAAGTAAGTAAGTAAGTAAAATTTATTTATAAAGCACATTTCACATAGCAACGCTGACCAAAGTGCTGAACAGCGTACAGAAAATAAAATAGAAATTGAATTAAAACAAAGTAAAACAGACAAAAGACAGTAGAAAAATCAATAAAACATTAGTTTAAACAATAAAAATGATATCATGTATGTTTAACCGTGTTTGCCTTCAGAACGACTCAAAGATTGAATGTAGTGATTTAGTGTGTTTAATTCAATTCCCATTCGTTAAATGTATTAAACATGGACGAAGCATGTGTCATATTTAGCTGCACACACATTTGTAAATCTGTTGCCTCTTGCACCAAGCCTAGAAAGCTGAAATTCTTGGGGGCATTCAAGGTGACACTCTCTGGAGTTGAAGTACCTTTGTAAAGACACGGTTAATGCTAGTAGTCAAGCTATTCTATAACCAGGCCTTCCTGTGCACGGTGCCTCCTGGCTCCTTCCACTTGGGCACTTAAGCGGTCATGTGACGTCCCTAATCCTTGGATGGCCGTTGACCTCCTATGCAAAGTGGGTCATTTCCCTCTGGTAGTCTGCCATTGGGGATGGCGCCCATACTGTATGCCGAGCCCCATCAGAGATTTTTCCACATTAAGCAGGCTAAGTAGTATGCAGTGCTGCTCGGAATGTAATCTCAAATGGCTTTCGACACAGGGTATGGCCACTTAACAATGATGGGGGGGTGGCAGGGTAATGGGAGCTCAGCACACCAAAATAGCAGACTTAGAAAAACAAGGAGAACAAGTTTTTTTTGTTGTGTTTTTTGTTACTGTATTTTACAAAGAAACAAGTAAACTGGGAATCTCCCATGACGTTTATGAGCATTAGGAATATGATTTTCTTTAAAATAAATAAATAAATAATAATCAAATCAAATTGTATCCTGAATTTAACAGATCTAATGTTTAAGTGTATTAAAATGTAAAAACAATGGTTTAGGATCTGCTGTATGTCTTTCCCTCATTAACATGCTAGGTTCTGTAAATCTACTACTTGGAAACACTGGAATATCCTTCAACATTTCTGCTATTAAACTTTTTGTTTAATTAAACACTGCTATTAAACTTTTTGTTTCTTCACATTTGTCTTAGATTTGCATCATCGTATTATTGACAGGCTTGGCTAAGTAAGAAATAAAACAGGAAAGGGTGTGCTGTTATAGGAAAACAATCAATATAGTGGATTATTTTCCTATAACAGAATGTTCATATTGTTTGTAGTTACATTTAACATGTGCAACATCTGTGAAACAGGTTAGTTTCTGTTTCCACGAACTTTATAGCAGCTATAAACATTCATTCCCTCAATAGAATCTCTTCTTTCTCGACTGAAGTTATTAAGATGGGGGGAAAAAATGACAGCTAGACTCCTCCACGACTTAAAGTTACTGCTATATCTCTGTCTGGTACAATGTGCTGACACTGAAGACTCCTTCCATAAATGTTAAATTGTAAACGTTTCCTTGCAGAAAACATTTTACATTTTTAAGTCTAGTTACGTGGCACGTACGCTGAAGAAGCGATAATGTATTAGAACGAGCGCATTAATACGACTCAGCGCTGCACTGCTGTCAGAGCTGCCTTTATTGAAAATTAATCTAAACTAGCTAGTGTTGGAGGTGTCAGGTGCAATCTAATTCTACTATAACAATCAAAACCTAATTAAATCCAGGTAAACTAGTGCTAGTTTACCACACAGGATTTATAGCTACATATTTCAGCGTACCACGTCATTCTCCAAGTATGCTGTCGAATAATAGAGAAGAACCAGTGGGTGTAAACTGGAACTTGTGAATACAATGGAAATAAAAACATCAATAAGTTTTATGTACCTCATCATTAACACGCCATTCGTTTGTTTTGAAAAGAATAAAGATGAGGATGGGACAAAAGCAAAAGCTTGCTTGAGAAACAGGTTCACAACAACAATCCTGCTAAAAATAGAGTGACTTACAGTCACTTGCGTCATAGCAGTCTTTCCCTCAGCAGCCTCGAATTTTTCTCACTCTTGAAGTTAATCAGATTAGTGACGGAGCAATCGTTTATATCTGAAGACATGTCAGAAAACTTCAAGTTACAGATATACCTATTACAAAGTATTCATATAAACCTGTGATTTGCTGCCGTTAAAGAGAATTAGTCAACAACTTCTGACCAATCAGAATCAAGAATTTATTATAATTTTTTATTACTTTTTTTTTTTTAGAAATGTAAGATAGAACATATCAGATTTATTTTCCACATTTCATGTAGTATAGCAACCAACAACATTCATGTGAAAATCAAATAGAAACATTTTAGGCAAATAAAGAAAAAAGAAAAAAAAATGTGCTCACCCTTTTAATGAAATATTCACATTCAAACTCATTTTCAAAAATAATTACCATACACCTGTCTTTAATGGGTGCTTCTCATTATCCCCAAATAAAGGTCAGTTGTTTCTGTAGGATTTTCTTAGAATGTTCATATGACTGCTGAAGCCATGGTCTGCAAAGAGCTTACAAAGCTCAGGAGATGGATGGAAGAGACCAAAACAACAGATGTAACATGCAACACCACACATAAAGGCCATCATCAAGTGGAGAAACCGATGCACCACAGTGACATAATGAAGAACAGGAAGTGCCTCCAAGATGAAAACTTATCAGCGAAGCTGCCAAGAGACCTATGGCAATATTAACGGAGCTGCAGGAATGTTTGGCAAGTGCTGATCACTTCTTGCATATGACAACAGTCTCTCATATGCTTCACATACTTGAGATATGGGGTAGGGTGGGCTAGACAGAAGCAATTTCACTTTAAAAAAAAAAACAAAAAAAACATTATGTAGCAAAATGTGGTATAGTCTGATAAGACCCAAGTTAGAACTTTTGGGGCATTTAAAGAAATGTCTTCAGAAAAAGAAGATCAACATTTTGGAATGGTCCATGCTGTCAGAGCCCAAATCTAAATCCTATCAAAACCTGTCAATAATTCAAAAATCGAACATTTTTGCAGTGAAGGTTGGAATAAAATGGTCATATCAGACCATGTGCTAAGTTCATAGACTCTTACACAAAAGACTGAGTGCTGTATTACAAGCAAAAGGTTTTTTAACAAAGCATTAGTCAAGGGGTTGTGCACATACATCACACACTTTCCTTTTTCATCAAACAGACTTCATGTAAAAACCATCATGAACGTTCTTTTACTTTCACACTATCCGGTGTTACCCAGATGAGGACGGGTTCCCTTTCCTCGCAAAGTTTCTTCCTCATATCATCTTAGGGGAGTTTTCCCCGCCACCGGCTCGATCAACAGGGATAAATTCACACACTTTAAATCTGTATCCTATGTTTATATGTTTCTGTAAAGCTGCTTAAAGACAATGTCAACTGTTAAACAAACCTATGGAATACAAATCAATATCGTATCTAATTTAATTAGATATTTAATCACTTTAAAGGTGGAAAAAGATCTGACATGATTCATTGTGGGTTAATTTTATACACCACAAAAACCTGGAATTTTAACAATTTAGAAAAAAAAATTTCAGATGTAATTGGTGGACTTTACACCAGATAATTCTTTTGGTAGTTTCACAAACGGCTCATTGTTTGACCACAGACAAATTTGTGATATACACACTGGGGTCGCAGTAATGTAACTAAAGGACCAATATACACAACCTGTGTGAGTTATGCCCTCTGTCAGTGTGCACTGTTCTCTTGTTTCTCCAGTATAAAATGTCACCAAGTGTAAATAAATAGTGTAAGACCATGAGGGTACCAGAGGACAGTGTAAATACAACGGTCACTTCGTGTTATGTAACCAACATAGAGAGCGTCCATCTGTTTTGAACATGATCTACAGAAACAGTCGTACAAATTCGAACGAGTGTTGTTGTTTTTCTGAAGATAAGAAAATATATGAGCTCTAACCCCACCCAAAACCTTAACTCTTACAGTAAACCTTTGGTGAAGTGTTAAGAATTTGCAAACATGAATCAAACTAAATTACGTTGCCTTTATTTAAGCATCTCTAATTCTTTTCAGAACATTTTTCAAGTACATAAACTCATAAATAAGGGAATCTACAGTATTAATATGTGAGAGTTTTTCAATCAAGGAACCTACAATGGCTCTTGAAAGTTTGTATTTCTCCATAAATGTGACCTAAAACAGCATCAGATTTACACACGAGTCCTAAAAGTGGATAAAGAGAACCAGTTAAGCAAATGAGACAAAAATTTTATACTTGGCCATTTATGTATTGAGGAAAATGATCCAGTATTACATGTCTGTGAGTGGTAAAAGTATGTGAACCTTTGCTTTGAGTATCTGGTGTGACCCCCTTGTCCAACAATAACTGCAGATAAATGTTTGTGGTAAGTATTGATCAGTCCTGCACATCGACTTGGAGGAATATTAGCCCGTTCCTCAAGAGAAAGTGGATCATGTAGCAAGACAACAAGCCTAAACACACAAGACGTTCTACCTGGAATGGTTAAAGAAGAATAAAATTAATGTTTTGGAATGGCCAATCAAGTTCCTGACCTTAATCCATTCGAAATGTTGTGGAAGGACCTGAAGCAAGCAGTTCATGTGAGGAAACCCACCAACATCCCAGGGTTAAAGCTGTTCTGTACTGTTCAGATTTACATTATGGATAGATGTCCTGAGGTTTTCCTTTAGAATTCGCTGGTGTAGTTCAAAGTTCATTGTTTCATCAATGATGGCGATTTGTCCTGACCCAGATGCAGTAAAACAGGCCCAAACCATGAAGCACCACCATGTTTCACAGATGAGATAAGCTTTTTATGCTGGAATGCAGTGTTTTCCCTTCTCCAAACGAAACGCCTCTTATTTAAACCAAAAAGCTATATTTTGGTCACAATAGCCTTCTGGCTTGTCCATGTGATCTGCCATGTTTGAGAGAAAATTTTCTGATATTTTAGGTGATATTTATATAAAGGGTTCACAAATCTTTGAGCACCACTGCAGTAAAAATTTTATATTTTTAACATTCTTTCATAAATGGCTCCTTTGAGTTTTAAGTAATTAATTCCAATAATACTAAATCAAATAAAACAAGCCCACGTTAATGAAGTAATTTCATATTTATTATTATATTAATTAGTGTATTACTAATTTGTGTGTTTGTAATGTGTGTTTTCCCATTTACATTATCCATTATTCATTGTAACTTGTAACAGCGTATACTGAATATGAATGAATATAGAATGAATATGATAAATAAAACATTTCCAGTAAAAATGGCTAAGGAATAAGATGTTTCTTATTTTGCGTTTCAGACACAATGACCACCCACATAAGACCCTGACTATTTTAAAAAGTGAAATGTGTTTATTTAGTCTTCTAACACTAAATAAATCTTATCATTTATTTAGTGTTAGAAAACCTAACACTTATCATTTGGGTGAGAAATTGTACAAGGAGTCCAACAAACAAAACCCACAGTATTGTGACAGCCATGTTTGTTCCTGTCTGCCTCGCTTGGTCTAAAGGGGCTGCTCAGGGTGGCATTAAGCTATTCAGCTCTGTCCACATCCAACCAAACATTCTTCTCAGAAGGGGAACAAAAAAAAAAGAAAAAGAAAAACGAGTGCAGAGGACAGAGCTGGCAAAAGTTTCCTGAAGGTTGCCAAGGAGAGAGAGCTTGTACTGAAATCGTCGCTATGAAGCCAATTGTTTTGTCTTTTCTTTTGCCACATCACTTCCTGCTTCGCCACATCACTTTCTCTAGCACTTCCTCACAGTGCTCAAGAAAATCATTAACTCTGAGCATCTACGCTGACCAAATGACCGATTCAGCCAGGTTTCCACAGCTTTGACATCTCAAAGTTAAAAGATCATGTTGTTCAACAACTTGAAAGTACAGTATATACTAGGACGATGAGGCGTGGTTAGAGACAGGACCACGAGTTCAAACTGTTGTTTCTAGACATTTATAAGAGTTATATATTTTTGATACCACAGTGCTGTTGAATTCTCAGATCTGATAGGTCTTTCTCAGATTCTCAGAAATCTTTGCAGGTGTTTTGAGTTAATTCGCTGATTAGAGCTCTTCTCAGATCGACATTTCTCTATTATAAATAAATATATTACGGGAAAAAATGAACTTTTCCACGATATTGTAATTTTTTGAGCTGCACATGTATAGTAACACACACACATACACATTGCCATGCTATTTCATCTGTCTTTTGCCTTGATGTAGGCCTCTGACAGTTTTCACTGGCTGACCCGATATCATGATCTTAACTCCTAACCCAACATTCCTCATCTGTTTAATTACTTATGTGGTGCACTGCAGTGAGTTCTGTGTTCTGTGTGAGTTGGCTCTTGGAATGTTGCAGGTCTCGTTATAGCTATACAGATTTTTGCTTATACTATCTCTCTCTCTCTCTCTCTCTCTCTTTCTCTGGTAACTTCCTGACAGTTTTTTTTATATTATCAAAAGCATTTCTAGGTGTCTAGAACTTTAGAGACCTGGTTAGACATACTGTATTTTCCCTAATTCTTAACAGATATTACGAATTCAAATCAAAGCTAAAATATCCACATCATATCCACACCTCTAGTCATGCGGAGGGAACTTTGTTTACGCTATCGTTATTTGTAAATAAAGGAAACACTGACTCAGGAATGGGTAAGACATTTTCCGTGACCTCTTTAGGGACTGGCATCAGTAAACAAAAAAAAAACAAGTGTAGAAAAACATATTGCAGTAAGAATGTCAGACTTCTTCAAGAATAACAATACGGTATTCGCTGAGGTTTTAGATGTTAAACATGCTACTATGCACTACTATGCTAAAGATTTCAATTATGTGAAAAATGCATGCCTCTTATTCAATGCAGGACATTATGATCATGGAGGAGACGTTTCTCCAGCATGTATTGGCCTCAAGGTAGAAACTACATTATCATTTGTCCTTTATTTGTCACTGTCAAGACAAAGATAGAGAGTTTGCATATATAGTAGGAACATGTGGACAGATCATAGATTCATAAGCTAGGCCACCAAACAAGTCAAACGTTTCCTTGCCCAGAAAACTAACTGATCATTTTTACATGCATTAGCTAATTGAACGTAATAACATATATAACGTATAGTTTGCAAGATAAGTGCATTTATACAGACTAAGGGAATCTCATTATCCTCTTGTTTGCAAACTCTGCAAAAACACCTCTCAGCATGTCACTATCTAATATTTCACATGTAAGTTCTTTTTTTGTCACAGACAGAGAGTTATACAGTACACAATTACTCTACTGCAGTGAAATTCTTAATAGCAAGTTCCCAAACTTAATTCCGTGTTCAGCTATGAGATTTGGTGTTTTTTCCTCACATCGTACCTGAAAGATACTCTATATGGTGTAAAATTGCAGTATGTGGACACCTGACAATCACAATTATGTGCTTGTTGAACATCCCATTCCAGATTTAATCTGCTCTTTACTGTTATTATAAGCTCCACTCTTCTGAGAAGGATTTCCACTAGATTTTGGCGCGTAGGTGTGGGGATTTGTGTTCATTCAGCTACAAGAGCATTAGTGAGATCAGGCACTGATGTTGGGTGAGGAGGTCTGGGGTGCAGTCGGTGTGTCAATTCATCCCAGAGGTGTTCAGGTGAGGTTGAGGTCAGGGCTCTGTGCAGGACACTCAAGTTCTTCCACTTCAAACTAGTCAAACCATGTCTTCATGGAACTCGCTTTGTGCACTGTCATGCTGGAACAGGTTTTGGCCTCTTAGTTCCAGTGAAGGGAAATTGTAATGCTACAGCATACAAAGACGTGCTATACAACTCTGTACCTCCAACTCTGTGGTAACAGTATATATATACACATATATATCAGAACTTCCTGACAGTTTGTTTTCGTTATCAAAAAATTCTAACCATGTTATGTGTATGAACATATTCTAATGGTTCGATCATGCCTGGCTGATGTGTGTAGTGCAGCATGCAGTGGACTAGCTAACACTTTAGATGCAGCATTATTTATAAATATACTGTACACCCCAAACAAAAAGTCAATAATTAGTATGTTTTTCTTTTTCTGTTACTTCTCTGCTGGGCAACTATGAAGAAAATCTGACAAAAAATCTTGCCCCAGGTGCCAGTATATAAAATAAAAAAATATTTCTGCTCATTCCACTTCTTGAGATAAACAACAGATGTAAAGTTTTGTTTGGTTGCTAGCTGCTGGTGTCACCGAGTAACCTGCACTCTAATCTGTAAGCCCAAGGTCCTTATGAAACACCACAAGTGTACCGAGGGATCTTGTTAGGGCCAGTACATGGTGCTTTATATGAATTCCTATGGGAGTAAGTAGTGCATGTGGTGGCCCCATGAGCGCACGTTGATCCTCACTCTCAGATGATGTCCTGTCAGAGCGAGAGTCCTGAGAACAATGTACTGCATTATGCCTTTTCAGTTCAGACATATAATCTGATCATATTGTTTCTAAGGGTACAGTTCCAAATTGGATAGCATTGGCATGTTCTATTACTTCCTTCTGGATGAGAGAGGAGTGGTTTGTGTTCTTGTAATCAACACGCTGGTGGCAGGAATTCTGGGAAATTCCCATTTTCCTGTTGAGGTAAACATACTTGACTCATGCACTGGGACCTTTTCTGAGAGATTTAAGAGTGTCAGTAGGAGGACACTGACATGACAGCTTTGTGGAATATTTTGTCTTAGGTAAGATGATTTGTTCTTGCCGCATCACTACCCTCTTAGTGTTCCGGGACCTGCAGATTTACAAATTAAGCAATGCATGGTAGAATCCTTAAAGCTACAGCTTCACCTCTAACTACGAAGTACTGACACTGGAGACTCATTCCATAAATGTTAAATAAACTTATCCTTACAAAAAAACAAACTTTTTTTTTAATTTAACATATGTTTATTATTATTATTATTATTATTATTATTATTATTATTATTATTATTATTATTATTATCGTACTTAGATTACTGGTAAAACATTATGTTTGTTAACTCAGATAAAAATCCCAATTTACACAACCAGTAAGCTGAGCATGTGCAGCATGGACAATGAACAGTAGGCTTAGTATTCAAAGAGCAGTTGAAGATGTGTCATCCTGAGAACTTTTAATTAGAACAATAAGGTAAGCCTGGCAATTTCACAGCAGGTTTTTTTTAAACCACAAAAGTACACCTACAGATGTTTGACTTTTTTTTTTTTTGCTGAAAGGTGAGAACAGCATGGGTACTTTCATTCTGTGTCATGAGATGACTCCTTGGATTTTATCTTAGGACTCAATGAACTTTTCATTGCATGGTGCACTTTTAAATGCTCTTCCCTGTGTCCCTTATGTATCAATGAGCGCACAGAAGGCTCGGGATTTAAATTTGTAAGAGGTACACCCACGATGTGCAAAACATCGCAGACGAGATGGTGTGGATGAACGGATGCGAGCTACAAATGAGGTTGATTTTGGAGAAACCCTGCTCACGCTCCACTCGAGATCGGTATAATATTCACAGTAGCCAACAACTGCCTCAGTCCTTCTGGAACTTTTTATCGATTTGAGTCCCGGTACTCCCTAAAAGCCCGAACGACTATACGTGAGCTGTTAACTCTAATTCCAGACAGTCAATCTCACTTTCAAAGCCATGTGCAGGTTGACAACGTTTAGCCTCATAAGCGCTTTTAAAAATGTTCCACAATCAGTCTAGCGTTCTCACTGCAAGTTGTGGGAACGGTCACCAACTGCTTCATCAGTGACCTGCTGCCGCTCTCTCTCTCTCGGACTCTTGCCTTTTTAACTATTTTGTTCGTGTTCTTAAAAAATGCCGATAATAATAACTGATTTTTTTCACCATGACACACTCTCAGCGCATGCTACGTGACTGTAGATTTCACTTCGTGACAACAAATTCAGGTGAACATTGTACTTGTAATGATTACGTAATGTGAAAGAGGCTATTGATTGGCTATTCGCAATAGTTGAGCATTTCTATTGAAGTTAATTTTTTTCTGTTTTACTTTTGGCGAATTAAAAATGAAAACTATTTGTTTTGATAATATTGATGCTTTAGACTTTACATCCAGTAGCAGAGGTGCCGGACCCACATAAAAAAGGTTCCGTGTGCTATATTTTTAGACACGTCTACATAAAATATAGGTTGAGTTTGTTCAACTGACGTTGTTGGTCCTTCCTCTCTTGGTTAGGCTTTTATAGCTGAACATAGCTAAATATGTACTATATATACACAATTCAGATAAAGTGGTGGTCAGATTTATGTTACGTGCTAGTCTTTGTACTAGCCTCATTGCCATATTAAAGCAAGCTAACTGTACTAGCCACATACGCTCACCAGAGACAGCAACAATCTTTGTTACTTCTTTTCAAGCTTTATGTTTCTTCATAACATCTCTATACACAATTATAATGTCTCTATATATGTCTCTATAACATCTTTATCTTTAATGAGAGGACATAAACGAGAAATAATTGCAGTTGTGAGTGAATAACCGAGAGAAATGTCAGCGTCAGAGGATTGGTCTGAGGAATCATTCGAGCAATTGAATTTATACAGAATTGAGAAAATCTTGAGTGGAAATAATGTCTTCGAAATCTTTCAAGGCTCCATGAGGCTTTGTTGCGGAACACAAAATGGCGTTGTTTCGCTTGTGTAAACTTAGGATTTGAGCGAAATCTGCTATCTCATTGGCATTTTATTAGTTTTCAGTATTTATTAGCTCTTTTTTAAAACAAATACATTCATAGAATAATAGTAATCGTTATCTGTAATCTACTGTATCACTGTGTTAATAGTGATAATAATATTTGCTTAGCGATATTGCGCTAGCTACACAGCGCAAAGTATTTACCACGCGCGCCCCTCGGGTCACGTGATATACATTTCGAAACGCCGCGAGCCGAGCTGAGTCGAGGGCGCGAGCGGTGGCGTGATTGGTCCACTGCGTTTCGCTCTGCTCTGCTCTGCTCCGCACTTGAGCCGGGGAAAATTATCATTACCGTTATCATTATTGACCCGCGTGGTAGCGCTCGCTCTTACGCACTAACAGGCACTTCCTGCTTCCGCGCGAGTGATAAAAAGAGACAGACAGAGAGATAGAGAGTGAGAGAGAGAGACAGAGAGAGAGCTCGCGCAGCGTCCAATGGAGCCGTGTAACTAAGTAACGTCTCGGTTACTCATTAACCCGTGACCGGCGCAACAAACCCGGTACATAAGGCATGCGAAGCGGCGCGGAGGCCGGAGGCTACCGGGGAACGTCAATGCAGGAAGGTAATGACGAGTGTCCGGTCAATATTCCCTATTCCCTTCTTCTTCTTCTTCTTCTTCTTCTTCTTCAGCTGGTGCTGTTTCAATGTGCGCGCGCGTGGTGCGTATAGTTCTATAGGCTATTTAATATCATCATCATCATCATAAATAATACTTATGTATAATAATAAACGAACAGATACAAGTCATGAGTGCATAACCCGTGTTAAATCCCATTCTTACGTTCGTGCGTTTTCTGTTAAATATATAGAAATACATACATATTATATTTGATTGCATTTAGTTGAATGATGCCATGGTGTCTTGAAACATATGGGTTGGTTGGATGTATATGGTATTTGGATGAGAATGTGAAGCAGAAGCAGGAGACAGAAGCTGCAAACCGGGAGGTTTTAATTTACGCCGCTCGGTGTTGGAGTGTATTTGATCAGACTACTAAGTAGGGGAGTTTGTTTCGGTGTTGGGGGTAATGAGGTAATTGAGGAAACTGGCCTTGCTCCATTGCCGTGGAACTGAGAGGCGGCTGCTTGTTTAAAGATTAGAGTTGTTAGAGTTTAAAAATAAATAAATAAATCATTCTATACTTAAAATTGAGGCAATGCGGAACTTTTCTGAAGAAGAAAAAAAAAATCCAGCATGGTCTGACCGGCTACCAGCCTACAAAACACAGGTCAAACTGCTCACGCTTAGGTTTGGAGGCTGGTATCCGGTCAGGCCAAGCTGGATGCTTTTTCTTCAGCAGGACTCTTTAAAACGATCTCCCAGGTTTGCCAAAGTCACCATTTTTTTGTTGTTGTTGTTGATGTCTTAAACAAAACAATCCAAGATTAGAAGTTCTTTCCCATCAACCCTGGCCGATGTTTAATTAATTAATTTATTTTCAAAAGTTTATTTCCATGATGCACTTCTCATGCCAATCTCTGATTGGTATATATTGACCTTCTCCATTTCTTTTCCTTTATCAGGTGATCACTGGACAACGATCTCAACCTACGCACTTTTTTTTCTGAGCCGTGTAACACGATCCCTCAGCTCCAGAGACCTTTAAATACATTTTTAGGGTCCACGTGGTGTAAAGTGAGCCAGTACAACTGTCCAGAGCTGCTCGGGACAGTCCTGCCAAGTAAGTGCCCTTCTTTTTTTTTTTTTCCCCCCACACCAAAAGAGAAGTGGAACGTGGAACGGTTCTCCTGTTCTCCTTGGGCATTCAGATCTTCTTCCCCTGACTTAAACATCGCATTGAAGTTCTTATAGGTTTCCGCTAACCGGATTGTGAAATGTACCCTCCTCTTATCGGTCGGCCTTAAAAAAAAAAGAAGAAGGAGCGGCTGCGGTGAATGGGGAACATAATTTGTATGCTACCGAAGTTCAGGCAGGATCTTATGCAAAGCCTGGAGAGGGCTAAAGCACCTGCCACTTTTACTCAACCTGTAGAGCGCAAATTATAAATCGAGGAGCCGAGGATCCACATCTTGGATGGGATAGCTCGACACTGTAGAGCAGGTGAAGCACCGATCGAAACTTAGCACTGATTTAAAAAAGTCCTTTGTTTCTTCTGATACGACTCACGACTTCAAGGCTTCCGCATGGTCCTCTGGTCGAAAGAGCAAGACAAACTGCCCGACATGTCCGCGGGGATGGAAATCATAGAGGTGAAGAAGGACTTCATCTCTTCGAACGGCTCGGTCCACCCGGTCATCCTGGCTGAGGGGTCTGAGGAGAGGCAGCCGAGCGGCGGCGAGTACGAGCTCACTGAAGTGACGTCTCTGCCCGAGCGACCCGAGGCAGAAAATGAGCGGACGGAGATGGTGGTGATCGACTGTCACGCCAACGCCAAGGGTCAGCGGGAGGAGGATGCGCTGCTGGAGAACGGCAGCCAAAGCAACGAGAGCGACGACACGTGCACAGACCAAAGCCCGGTGCCTCCGGTTCCTCTAAAGGAGACGTCTTTTTCCATAGGACTGCAAGTCGTGTTCCCTTTCCTGCTGGCCGGGTTCGGGACAGTGGCCGCCGGTATGGTCCTCGACATCGTTCAGGTAAGTGTGTGTCGATTCAAACGTTGATTCAGACATTTAACACAAATTAAACCAGCAGACTACTAAAATGTCTGATTTTATTTCCATTCCAAGACCGTCTGGTCTTCCTGTATATCACCAGCAGAGAAGATTTGTTTATTTGTCTTCCACAAAGTCAGGATTTTTTTCAGTGTTTTGCTCTGCTTGCTATTAATCCACTGGAAATATAGTAGGAGTCAAGGTGTTTACATTACACACCATAAAAAGCCCCTGGATGTGCTGATCCAAGCAGGTTGCTCCTCGATGACGTTGTGCCCCTTGAGGCTTTAACACACCGCTTTATTGTAAATCTACACAATGGCTGTTTGTAGAACAATATTCGAATACGATTGGACACTATTGCTCAGGTGCTCTTGAGTCGATTCTTCCTGTTTTTCTCATTTGTATCAATAACCAAGGCTCCATACCTGGATTTTTTCCAGTGTAGTCTTAAATATGAGCCTTTGTCTATGAACGTATAAGTAGAAAGACATTTCTGTCAATGATAAACAGAGCTAATAATAGCTTATTTCTGCACATTTACTCAGTCTCGATCTTTTCGAAAGAGGCCTTATCGGTACATTTCTTGAAGAGTTGGGCGATATGGTTTTTAAAAACAACAAAACATCATATCACGATACTGTTTCCATAACACCTGAGAACACGTCATGTGCTAGTCAGAACTTACCCAGACAAACACTGAACGGAAACTTCTACACAAAGAAATAAACATTACATTCTCATGGCATCGAGAATCAGGGATAAGATAGTACCGACAATTCAAAAACGCACGAATAATCACGTTCGCAATATTGTATCGTCATATTATCCCTGATTTCCTTATTGAGCAGACGTCAGGGTGTATTGGGAATTCTTTCATTGCTGTATAATTATAATAATTTAACAATGAAATCATGTATTTTGAAACAAGAAGATGGCGACACGACGGTGCATCCACACACAGCAGCTTTACGCTTCCGGAAAATATGCCGTTTATTTATTTATTTTCTTATTACTACTAGTCAGAGCTGGGCGATATGACAAAAATGATGGTATTGCGATACTTCTCTACGATACACAGTACGTGTTTAAATATCTGTATGTGTCAGCTAACAGACTGGTGGAGAAAACGTCTAGAAAAAGCAACTTCCTTCAAACTGAAAAGGATAAAAAAAAACTTTTTTCAGAGGCACCGTGATATTTAAATTATATATACATATATATATATATATATATATATATATATATATATATATATATATATATATATAATTTTGCAGTTACAAACTGATTTTGTTCTCAGACTTCAAAATTGTAAGTGTATCGTGTAATTTTTTACCACGATATCAATATAATATCGACATACCACCATTCCGCAAGGTGTATACGGACCTATCTTACATCCGTCAGGAATTTCATCAGACGACGACAATAACCATATTCAGTTCGACTTGTCTTCTAATCTAAACCTCCAAACCATGACAAAGTAACGCATCATCAAATCGCATGAATTTCAACTAAATTGTGATATCCATGTTTCGAACCTTTGCAACAAAAACGTCTTCTTTGTTCTCGTAGCTGAATGTGTGCTGCTCGCTCAGCAAGTCGACTCTCCAGGGGACTCATGCGAAGCAAAGTGATTCGGGATGTTAACAGTTACCGAGATAGAGAGTGCGCGGATGCTGTAATTACTCACCCGTTCTTTCCCCTGTTGACTTTGTGTGTGCTTTTTTATTTCAATAGGTTTAAAAATAACTTTAAAATTCCGATGTGTTCTCAAAGCGACATCCGGGAAGCACTGAGTATCGAAATCATTCTCTTCCATTGGTACAAATTACAGTCAATCATTATGAATTATTCATTAAAATGATTATATTGATATTTATTATCACGTTATTATTGAACTTAGTAGCTATACTTTTATTTAAATGTTGCTCTATTAAAATAACACAGTAAAGGACAAACGGAAGACAAAAAATCTACAGATTTGATCATTAGCAGCTTCCTTTGTCTGTTCATTTTGTCGTTATCAAAATACCCAAAATACCTATATCGCTACAATAAAGTGTTTTGTGGCATGTTTTATTGCGATATTAATAATTAATAATATTCTCATATCGCCAAGCCGTAAGTGGACCTCATGTGTTTTGTCAGTTGAAAGTTCAGGAATTTAAAGAAAAGGATATATATATATAATATATAAATATAAAAAAAAGATCATTAAATTAAATAAATGAAAAATAATTAAATAAAAAGCTTCAAGTGTTCGAATAATGAGACTAATATTTAGGGATGCACGGATAGAGAAAAAATATATGCCTCCATGCCCCGCCCCTCAGTGCTGAGCACTCAGATTTCACTTTCTATCTAGCCTGCAACAAGTGGACACATGGATATATCCCATCCATCCATCCATCCATCTTCTATACCACTTATCCTTTTCAGGGTCGTGGGGGAACCTGGAGCCTATCCCAGGGAGCATGGGGCACAAGGCAGGGTACACCCTGGACAGGGTGCCAATCCATCGCAGGGCACAATCAAAAACACACTCACATACCCATTCACACCACATGGATATCCATCCATCCATCTTCTATCACTTACTCCTTCTTCAGGGTCACGGCCACATGGATATATTAAAAAACAAAAACAAAGCAGTCCAAAAGTGCAGAAAGTTTCAGAACTGCTGCTATAACTGTAAATATTCAGTCAAAGAGTCCACGTTAATGTCATGTTTAATCCAAAGTCTTAGACAGCATCTAAAGATACATTTTTTTATTTATTTAAAAGTAGAAGATTGTTGCCTAGTAATCCAGTACATAACTCACGCACGCTCACGCTGGAAACCCGAGCCGCGTGGGAAATGGATTTATGAACTGATTATTAGACCAAATCGCAGCTCTGTGATGTGTAATCCTTTTTTCTTTCTTCGCATCAGGACATCAGGATGCAACTAAAGGTCAAAATCGCCTCAAATTGATGATTAATTCATCACCAAAGGGTTTACTCCCCAATTTTAGTGACACACATGTAGCTCATTAGAAATTCAAAATGCTGAAATCTGTTACATTTAAATAATAACATGACTTAAAGCGCAATCGAACCATTTTGTGCATAACTTATAAAAACATATCCATATAAAAATGTGTTTTTTCACTCAATAATTGCCTGCAAATTCAAATACATTTTAACCTAGTTTTTTCTCCCCATTCACTTTCAACAGGAAGCAAAGGACAAACAAAATGGGACAAAACATAACTATTAAAAAATACTTGCACATTTTAGGTCCAAAATACTCTGTACTATGCATTTGTAAAACTTTGCAGCCCAGAATGATTGAAAATAATTTTGCATTACATACGACACTAGCGCAGTTTAGGTTCGAAGTTAAAAAGGCGCCTCATTTAAACCGAACACAAAAGAGAATGTGTTACAGTCCAAACAGGATATTACCCAATGAAACCTTTTTGTGTAGAAAGTTTAGAGCTTATACATGTGTGATACATGAAGGCCGGAAATTAACGTGGAACCCCGACGGTGTTTCTTTGGAACTGGTGAATTTGTATTTACCGTAAAAATTCTTATATCGATGATTCTGTGATGGTGTAGTATTACTCAGTATTTTATCTCGCATATATCCCATGTGACGTAAGGTAGAGCTGGTTAGATTAGGATTAGAGTTCTATGTTGTTATGTCAAAGTTAACCCCCTACCTTTCCAGTTACGTAGGAAAATAGTCGTTTTGTATTATTGCCTTTCATAAAACTGGAGATAAATTATTTGTTGTGATATAGCAACACAATCATTTAAGGGATCATTCTGCTATCCAGTAGAAATCCAATAGCATTGCAGGAGGAAAAGATCATGATTTTTCGTCATCTGCTTCATCCATGGTATTTACCCTTCGTGAGATATTTCTTGTGTGACACCTTGGTAACGAAAAGCCTTTTTATAGACCATCAATGTACTAACGTAGCTGATATTAATTCGTACAGATAAGAGATATAATTCCTTATGGATTTCAGCTGGTTCCTTGCCTTATCTTGCCTTGGAGGACTACTTCCTTAGCGTGTTCAATACTTTTTTCTTGTTTCATTCCACTTTATTACACATAGCTTCATTTATGGACTTTAATGTTGTGAATTCTTTATATTTCCAGACTTCTTGAGTTAATACTGATGTCTGGTGAAAATTTCATGTGAATAGCTTCATGAAAAAAATGTCAGAATTCACAATACAAACCATTAATTCAGTGATTTCTCCATTCAGTCTTGCTAGCACGCCTAATCAATATTTGGATAATAAAAGATAAAGGATTTGGATCTTTTGGTTTTGTTAATTTCCCTCTGTTTTCCATATTTTTAATCCCACCCGATTTTTATTCTACATTTAAGAATGAGCATCAATCAGAAGCATTAGCTACAGATATTTCCCCTTAAATGAACCTGTCTGAAAGCCTCTGTCTAGAAAGGTTGTTTGGAACGTGGCTGGTGATTTGGTCAAGACAAGAAAACAGAAATAACAACAACAAAAAACCACCAGGCGAGAAAAGTCCAGACAGTCAGTCAGCCTATTTATACCAGGATGGAAAACAGACTCAACATCAAGTCCTTACACCAGCCGGTGTCGCAGCACTCCCACAGGAAGCCATTTTGGGTCTACCACATCCAGGCTGTCACCCCATTCTTACAGGAATCAGTGCAGACAAACAAGCGTGGGCAGTGCTGTGTTCTCGTGGACACACTCTCTTAGCAAGCTTATGCTTTTTCCACAGAATTTTTTGACTTATTATGGTGAAAGGAGCTTTATTTTTTTCTGTCTGTTTTTAACAGTAACGTTGTTTTGCCGTCTAAACCAAAGTGAGAGATTGTGTTCCTGACTTCCTGTGGGGGGAAAAAAGCACGGTCTGTCATCAGGAAGTGAAGTTTTCCGACTTTGAGTCACTGAAAGAAAGACTCAGTGGATCGCACCCAGATTCTGAACTGACTTTACGATGTAGTAAAGTTCAGCTGCGAGATATATACCTTTGTACACATAGATTGTTCACTTAATAAATCATTCACCTTTAATAATAATAATAATTTTTAAAATATATTTTTTTAATTACTTAAAAAAAATACAGGGGAAAATGCATAGCTAAAAACTTGACGTACATTGACGCTGCAAAGTTTTAATAAAATAAAAATCAATCACCAAGCCTAACAGAAAATACAAGCAAGTCTCTATATGTAAACTTTTCCAATTCCAAAAACTCAAAGTGTAATCCCAGTCTTTTCCTGATATGTGAAAATGTATATCTAAAGTCTAAAGTTAAAAAGAAAAACGAACAAGAAAAATGAACAAGATGTGTCTGAGACAAAATTTCAATATTGTTCTAAATCGGCAATGAAGCTCATAATTCCATAACTACAGTAAAAATAATAAAGGTGTAATAAAGTTACGTGAAGCTTAGACCTTGAACGAGAACTCTAGACCCTGTATGTTTAAGGAGTTAATTCATCAACGATTCACAGAAAGTTTTTAATTAGTTAGTTTTCATCCGCACGGCTTCAAGGGTCATGATGATCAGCATTGCGCACTGACTCCTTGACGCTAGAGCCTTCTCGGCTAGTGATGCGTCACTGAATTCCTCCGTGACCATATATACTGGCGCTTTAGAGACCATGCAATCTGAGCCTCGCTAAACCTGCAAGTTCACAGGCTTTGTGGAGGCGTTGGCCAAGGCAGCACCGTTCCCCAGATACATCATCATATATCTCAGAAGGCGAGCAAGCAAGAGGAGAAGAGAGCAGAGAGGATCTTGGTAGCAAGGAAACCAAAGCCAATGTGGCAGGTGGCCAATTTCCAATTGATGTAGACGTTTTTTTTCTCTAAAGTGGCCCTTGTACTGCCAAAGAACGCAAAAAAAAAGCCTGTTGGTTGTACCCGGCCAAGCAGAAAACCCTCATGTACAATTTCTGCTACATTTTTGCTCTTGTTAATTCCCAGATGTTGCGTTTCAGCCTGGATAGCTCGGCGCTTTTCTCTCGTCTCAGAACTCGGGTGAATCCTCTGCATTGATTTAGTTGTCCAACGTCAGGGCTGTAATTGCAGTGCGCCAGTGGGATGGGCTCTAAAGATAAGCACTTTCTCCACTTATCGATCCACACGGACTCACGCTGCATTGCATCTGCTCGAAGAAAAGAGGGGAAAAAACCGAGCTACCGGCTGCCAGTTAGCCAGAGTCATCAACTATTTCTTAAGGATAAAAGTTGGATGAGGTTCAAATGGATGTGATCAGCGATGACACTGAATCTACCTTTGGCACATGATGTTATTGAAATCCGCGTCAGCAAAAAAAATTACAGCCAGTGGAAGAAAAAGTAAAGACCTACGGAGTCGAATGAAAAGTAATCAAATAGAGGGAAATGTACCTCTCTTTTAAAAGTTCGTGATGAAACATGGCCATATTCCTCAACAACGCAACAATCAAAAAGTGAACATTCGTTTTGTCTCGGGAGGGAGACATACTTTTGCACTGCATTGTATTGTATTAATATCCAATATGAATTGTGTATAGTTAATCATGTTTTTAATTGCTGACGTGTCTTACATAGTGACCATTAAACGGTCAGTTTAATATAAATAGCATTGCATTATTTTCTTTTATGTAAATGCTGCCTCTGCCAATTTTCCTTTAATAATAGTTTTATTTCAGTTAAAGGTTAGAATTCTCTCACATTCTCAGAGTGAGATTACACTAATTAACCACAAAGATATTTTTTTCAAAACCTATCTTTACCAAGGTGCCAATAATTCCAGAGCTGAATTCTCTAGTTTGAGCATTGCGATGTTATAAGTGCATCAGCTTTTTTCCCAGCACAGTATCCAGCAGAGAGAGAGAAAGAGAGAGAGTTATATCAAGTTACAGCACTGAATCAATATCGTGGTAAATGAAGGTCACGGAGAACCCACTGACCCCATGTGCTTGAGAACCCATCGTGCTGAAATGCAATAAAAGTTTGTTTTGTTCTCCTCGTCTCTCCCTGCAGCATTGGAAGGTGTTCTCCGAGGTGAACGAGGTCTTCATCCTCGTGCCTGCTCTTCTGGGCCTGAAAGGGAACCTGGAGATGACACTGGCCTCCAGACTGTCCACCGCAGTGAGTTTAATCGAATAACCTACAAACCGGCGTGAAACGGTGTTTCAGGAAAATAATCCATAATGGGGTGGTGTCATGGAGCATCACACCAGAATGTTTTATTCCTCATACACTTCAGAAATGTGCCAATGATTACATTTATTTATACATTTTTTTTATCCGTTTATAGTTTCATGTAATGTTATGTAGGCTTTTTGGACAGATTAGGTCCGGATCCTTCTATTAAAGACAATGACACATTTTTCAGCCATCGCAACAACTGTGATTAAAGATTTCCTCTAACATCGTCATCTGACTCAAACCTAAACAATATCTCTGAGTAGCTTTATATAGCTTTATATAGCTTTATATAGCTTTATCTTTGTAAGTAAGATATTCCAAGCGTCCAATATTATCTATCAGCTAACCAGCGAGCTGAATTGTTTTTACTTCGGAAAAGGAGCTTAATTCACTGCTAAACTTTTTATTTATTTATTTATTTATTATTATTATTATTATTATTATTATTATTATTATTATTATTATTATTATTATTATTTAATTATACATTTTTTATAACGATCACAGCACAAGTCGAAGTCTGATATTCCTTCTCACTCGCAGCTTTACGACCTATCCTTTGGACACCCGGCTGACGTGTACCCTAAGGTGTGTTTGGGTCTCCAGGAAGCGTGAGCTTTGCAAGAGCGTGTTTACGCCGTACGCTCCCTTCTTTGTGGTTTAAGACGAACGGTTTATTTTGAGTAAAAGACGAGCGACATCAAAAATGTTTGTCCAGCTGATAATCAGTAGACACAAAGAGGACGCAGAGGAAAGCATCAGGGTCGTCAGCTACCGTTTGTTTTGAGGATCGGTGTATATTTTGTAGTCTTATCTCACAAGGAACACTGATATATCATGAACAGTCAATAGCTGCAATAAAAGAATTTGACAGCCAGCGACTCAATCTTGAATCCTGCGTTCTCACCGGCAGTGACGCATCATCATAAAGCGATCGCCAGGTTCAGTAAGAACTTGTGGTCTACAGAGATGCAAAACGTGTGGGGCGAGCGATGTAAGAGAATGAGAATGAATGGGGCAGAAAGTAACTCAAAATGGCTCAACATTCCCATGATTCTATGTAAATTAGGTATAATGATTATGATAATGAGTCTTTGTTGGCCACATATACATTACAGCACAGTGAAATTCTTTTCTTCGCTATCCCAGGATGTTAAGAAGCTGGGGTAAGAGCGCAGGGTCGGACATGATACAGCGCCCCTGGAGTATAGAGGGTTAAGGGCCTTGCTCAAGGGCCCAACAATCAGTAACCTTAACCGCTAAACCACCACTACCCCTATCCAGTAAAGCAACAAATCTTTCGTTCTTACCTGCTGTTAGTTCCCATTTACTGTTGGACTAAAATAAACAAATGAATAAATAAATATGGTTTCGATTTATCCTGCCGTATACAGCCTGAATTACGGAAAAATAAAGCTTGGAAGGAGGTAGCAGAGATCATTGGTCCCTCTTGTGAACATCCAAAGCTAGTAGATGTAGTTTGATTTTCTAAACTACCAATAAGTCGAGTATGAAGCCGAGCACGTGACACGTAAATCACACAGTCAGATTTCGCACTGATTAGTGTTTGATTTAATCTTCCTTAAGGTCGACCTTCGTGCAGGTTTAATCTCCAACCTAAAATCTAACACCTGTTTTAGTTGATCGAGAACGTCTTAAAGCAGTGATTAGATGGCCAGTTCGGCACGATTATGGTTGGAGCTAAAGTTTTCAGGAAGGTAAATCTCCAAGAACAGGTCGGTGAGGGGGACATTGAGGGGGTCCAAGCGCTAGACCCCCGGCCCCCCAGACTCTACCCCCCCCACCATTTCTTACAGACTGAGTGGCTAAAATATATCAACCAACTTTCGTTGCGTCTGGGTGAAACCAAGTGTACAATTGGAGAGTGGGACACACCGATTTTCCTTAAGAAACGGAAATGTATTAAAAAAGAATAGACATAAATAAATAGATAAATAAAATAAATAGAATAGATGAAGAAAAGACAGATCCGTTGGCAGGGAAAATTAAAGCGGGGCATATAGAAAATATTTTCTCCTCTATATTGGGGGGGACAGATTGGTATTTCCTCGACATTGGGGGGACACAACCCCCCCCAAAGATTTATGGGTTAATGGGTTATGCCCATGGTATACAGCATAGCTAGTATCGTTTCTTATCGGAACTAAACGATCAAAACGACCAGTTTCCCTCTAGAAGTTTGTAGCAGGATGTCTGTTTGTAGCAGGACATCACTCGATTCGTCATCAGACAGGTAGTTTCGAATACGTTCTGTAGCTAGGTGTGTCATTTCAATTGTCATTAGCACTAGAAAGAGAAATACTAGGTTACAGCGATTTGAGCCACAATGAAAAAACTGAAACGTGTACAGTACCCGATTAAAGTCTCGCTAATCCAGTTCAGCACGCGAGCGCAGCTTTGTACTCCCCTCGATCCGCCCTAAACAGCTGGAGCCGAATCGCGTGGAGACGGACTGCTGGTGCGGACATTCCTGTGGGCATTCGGTCACCACAAAGACTCCACGAGGACCTTTAACACGTCTTTAAAGACTCAGATTTAAGCTTTTTAAACACGCTTGCCATATGACGACGGTCTGCAGAAGCATGCAGCGTACGCGTTTTCTGTATACACAGTTCACAAGGGAAAACATCCTAAAAATGGATTCATGACTATAAAATGTGTGTGACAGGATGGCAGAGAGTTTTAGAAACAGCTTTAAAAACAGATATTTTTAAACTTGGGTTTGTGTAGAAACCAAAAGTAAGGAGTTCTTTCTTTTTTAGTTCTTTTATTTTTTTTTATGTCTTTCGTTGAATGTCCTCATACATTAGATTTTAATTTAATGATTACATTCATATTTAATAACTAAAATAATTTTTTTTTCATATTAATAAAAGATCATATTAATTAAAAATTCTTGATGTTGTTACGATACGGCCAGCAGATAGAACGAGTCATATGACATTGTTATGGTTCGCTCGCTTCCGGAGTGAGCATTAACTTTAGAGACTTTAACTTGCCACAGGTGTTGATGTTTTGTGTTTGATTATGTTTAGGATAAGAACACCTTGGTTACTGAGCACGTCGCTCAGTATTATTAGTTGTAGTATTTGTAGCGGTCGTGTCGTTTGTCTTCATGCCATGAAGGATATTGTTATGCCACGTTTCCTGATTCAAGTTTGCCTGTGAAGACCGCGTTTATTTTGGTTTTGTGTTTTAAGTTTAATAAAGACATTGATCTGCACCTGCATCCGCCTCCAGTCTATGTAACGTAACAGATGTAGGTCAACTGGGCATGATGTTGATATAATATAGATATTGTGATCAGTTATATCATTTTTAAAGATTTTGTTGGTATCACTATGTATTTTTCAAAATTTTTAAGTACAATGGCTCAAAAATGACTGATGTTTAAAAATTTGTGCTGGATTTTTAGTGTTAAATTGTTTGTTTGTTTGTTTGTTTGCATTTCTTTTTGGCACTATTATGGTGGAGATTTGCTACCAAAGTTGTACTATATATCATGATTATACATCATGTATCATAGCAATCTCTTCAACTATCATGATATTTTTGTCATATTTGTCGTATAATCTATCAGCCATTGACCTGAATCTATATTAAGCTAAATGTTCTCGTAACTTTGCGTAAAAGTCTGCGTCAGTTTCTTTCCTGTAACTCTTCTCAGTGAACAAAATAGGGTTTTTTTAAATTGGCAACTGAAAAAAAAATTGATTAACGTTTTGGACTTTGTATTTTTTAAACCTACAGGCCAATTACCAGCAGATTAACAGCACTGTTTGTTCCTAATAATCGTATTACATAAAAAATTAATCCCATGCTCTGCCTGAATTAAATGCACCCGGCATTGTTTTGCCTAGAGATCCGATATCAGCCGATTAAACAGAACTTAATCAGAACTAACATGCTAGTATATCTTATCTTAATACTTCAAAACGTTTCCATGAAAACGTTTCCACGCGATATGTGATGCGATATTTAAGTTTGCTAATGAAATCACAATGGTTTTGCATTAAAAAACAAATTACCATAATGTCTCCCAAATTTCTCCTATTTAACCATGAAAATTTATAAATTGAAGATTATTATTATTTTTTATATTGAATCAATATCAGTATCTCAGAAATGTGTATTGTGATTTATTTATTTTGTAGTTTCATTTATTTATCATGATATCTATATTACTCTATATCTTCTTATTGCCCAGCTCTTTAACTTGCTAGGTTTTATCTTAATATTATACAGGGACATTTTTATTTTTGTACTCTTAGTTTGTTTAAAACTGGAAACATTTTTGTTTACACTCTATAATACATGGCATGAGTAAGTTTAGTTTTTCAGTTTTTTTAAGAATAATAAATCCTTTTAATTGAATATTATTAAAATTTTCATAGCAGTGAAAATCCACGTTTGAATGTTGAAGATCCCATCATTTACGATTGCTCCGTAGTGACAGAAACACTTTTGCCAGAAGTTTGGTTTGACCCAGGAAAAGTATCCTTGATGTAGGAAAAGTAGCCACAAGCAATATTGCCACAAAGCCTTCACGTTACAGCTAGTAAATTAAGTAATTAAAGTTAAACATTAAACATTCGAACACACAAAAGGTCGTGTTTCACAATATGAACGTGAATGTTTGCTGAAGGCAGCATCAAATTAAGGCTAATTGTATGCCTAATTAATATTCTAATTACTCGTATTAATATCTGTTAATATTCAAATACTACACTGAAATTCGTAATATTATTGGTCAGCACTAGTATTTACAATACATCGTCATTGTATCATACAATCTGGTTTAGAGAACATAGTATATTGTCGTGTATTAATTCTCTAATTCTGTCCTCATCGTGATGATATACCTGTGACTCTGTACCCGTTACTGTTTTGGGGCAGCTGTCCGAATTCACACACAGCTTATCATGCTGCCCGTTATCAGGGTCGAGTCGGCGTGAGAGACAGCAGTAGTGCTGCACTCGCCGGGACTCCAATCCCCCCCACCTCCCTTTGTGCCACGTAAGATCTCACATTGCGGAAGAGGCGCCGTAAACGCCTGGCACAAGTCCTGTTTCCTCCAATTACAAACTCACACACACATACACGGATCCTCACACATCCACATATGGTACTTCCCCCTCCAATTGGCCTCTAACAACTTTGTCCTGCTGCCAGGGACATTTGTTACATAGCAGTTTATCTAATATTCCCTGAGCAGCGGTGGTAAAAAAGAGTGCTGGCTGTTTCATTGACATCCCAGTGTGACCAATCAGGTGGAATGAGCAGAGCCTGATTTCCTGAATAAGTCAGAGGTGACTCTGTATGCGCAGAGTGGTTTAGCTTAGATCAGGCAGCTCTGATGTTCTTGCACAAGTGACAATATAGAGCGATAAAGTGATGGGCTGCACAGGAAGTGCACAAGTACTACTACTCCTTTGAAAGATAATGAAAGAGTGAGCACACAGCAAGCCGGGCTCAATGGCAGTGAGAGGCTGCGCCTCTCTGGGGAAACGTATTCCTCCCTCGTCCTCACACTATTGTCCTTCCTCGCCGGTTTGCCCAAAGCTACGCTTCCACTACTTCAGCAGGAGGCCACTGGTCAGTGTAAAGAAGCTGGCTTTAGGTTTACAATTCAGCATGCGCTTGCTTAACCCTTACACACTGTTTGGATCCCAATGCCCTGGTTTAATTTGGTGAGAATTGTGGAACAATATTAAAAGTGATTATTGGAACCTATGCTCGGTTCTCTGAAATGCAGGAAGCTCGAGGTTTCACACCATCCCTTAAAGCCGTACCGCAGGGTCCGAGCCACTTGACATTAGCATCGTTAGCAAGAGGGATGAGATAAGTGGGGGTCAGTCAGAAGGAGGAAGATGAGATGGATACGCATGCGTCAGTGGCTCAAACCCCCTTTTGTCCCGAGAACTGACCGCCGTTTGTTCTAACCAGGCTTCAAGCCGATGCTGTTCAGAACACTGGATATTCTCATTGTCTTAACACGAAGGTAGATGTTCAGCTCATGGCTGCTTATTTTGCAGCAGAGTCCTCGAACACACAAATCACTTTTCATTGGTACTTGATGTTCATGTGCATGCAATTATTATTATGCATTAAACATCATTCACAGGGAATTTTTACGACAAGAGCTCCACATAAACCGATTAAGAAACTTGTGTACTCATTGACATAGTGTAAGGAGACATTTATTTAAAATTTACAGAACATTTAGATCAGTTTTCCCAAACTGAGAAGTCCTCAGGGCTTCAGCTGCAATAACGTAAATGATAGCAGGAACTTATTTTTTTTTTGCTTCACAGATATTACACAACATTAAATGGATCTAAAAAAAAAAAAAAAAAAAAAGTATAATAAGTACAACATGTCATTTATTTAATAACATTGGCAATCATTGGAAAATTGCTGTGGTACAAGAGGAATAATCACTTCAATGCGTGCTATTATAGAAAATGAATCAACTTTATCGTGGTAACGGTGACTCTGGTTCATCATACCTCTCCATCACTGTTTATTTTGCTGCAACAGCACATTCTGAGGTGTTTAACTATACAGTATTGAGACAGTTTAATAGCAGAAGTGTAACTTCAGACTAAGTGGCAATATCCAGACAGCCAGTTATATAAATTACGTAAATAACAAAACAATCACAGGCTACTTAGGATTATAGTTGATCAAAAAGTTGACAGCTTGCTTGAATAGACAGAACCAACATTAGCGCTGTGCTATGTATTCATATGTATGTATCTCATAAACCACTCAGGGTAAAAATTTATCATTAGTCACAGTTTCACAGTTCATTCTTATATATTTACCCAGTACTGTTCATTATACACAACGATCAGCCATAACATTAAAACCACTGACAGGTGATGGCTCAAAGTTGACGTGTTGGAAGCAGGAAAAATGGGCAAGCGTAAAGATCTGAGTGACTTTGTCACAAGGGAGAAATTTGTGATGGCTTGACAACTGGGTCAGAGCATTTCCAAAACGGCAGGTCTTATGGTTGTGTTCCCGGTATGCAGTGGTTAGTACCTATCAAAAGTGATCCAAGGAAGGACAACCGGTGAACCACAGACAGGGTCATGGGTGCCCAAGGACCAAGGTGTTGACTTGGCCTCCAAATTACCCCATATCTAAACCCCATCGAACATCTACAGGATTCGTGGAGGCCTCAGCTCACAACTTACAGGGCTTAAAGTATCTGCTGCTAATGTCTTGGTGCCAGCTACCACAGCACACCTTCAGAGGTCTTGTGGAGTCCATGCCTTGACATCTCAGAGCTGTTTTGGTGGCACAAGGAATGATGACCTACATGATATTTACGATATTAGGCAGATGGTTTTAATGTTATGTTTTAATGTACACAGTATTCTCCCTATACTAAGTTTACCATAATTATATTGTACAACCCACTTAGTGCACTACATGTCTGACTGAAAGCTATTTGAGATTCAGCCACAGAAAAAAAAACTCCTTTGAACAACGTCCAAAAAACCTGACAATCAACATTCTTACTCAGATTAAAGTATTGGCTTTGTCAGAGTTACTGACTGCCAACACGACTAACTCTGTTTTTCATGCTCGAGAGAGCGCCGCGCACATTTTATATTTGGCTGAAATCAGTTTATACGTATTTGCCGTTTGATGATTTGATGGTTTCCAGTATATCATGGTAGCTTTGATAGCAGTGACCCGATTACATTTCTGTCTATGGTTAGAAAAAACACACACCATGTTACACTACATTCACACAAACAAACGCTCCTGACACTTGTTGTTTGTCTCTTGTTGGGTGTGTAGCAACTATTACTGTTGTTGATTGTGGGTGTGAACTACCCATCTTTTTTTTCCACTTAATTTTTTGTGAGAAATGCTGGTAGCCGAAATATAAAGCCTGCAGCTAACTGAAGCAGGAAAAATGGGCAGGCATATGGATACACTTCCCAGAGACACCAATGGTCTCTACTACTTCCTGAAGAAACATCAGGCCACACACACACACACCATAAGACTGGTCCAGAGAATCATTTGAGCCAATCGTTTGGATTTGTCACTGTATTGTGTACCTAGTTTGCATAGAACTGAGAAAGACCTCAATGTAAATGTCACTTGTCACTGAAATGGCAGCTCCATGTCAGGCATGTGCACAAATAGACGAACGGTTTCCTGTCACATTTGTCACTTGTTAGTGTAAAAATAGGCTTTTGTTGGTAAATGCAGAAGTACAACATGTGTAGCATAACATTAATAATCCTATAAAACTTTTAGATATCTTCATTATGGTAGACGTCAATAATAATAATTCCTAATTATTAACTGTTGAAAGTGTTGGAATATTGGATATTAGCTGGTAGCAGTAAGCTTCCTAATCCTCTCGCGCTCTCAGAAGAAAGCTCTCTGTGCTCATGCTATAACGGGAGCTGCTGTAAATATGCTTCCTGTGTTCTGTCTCTCTAGGCTAATATTGGACAGATGGACACAGCCAAGGAGATGTGGAAAATGATCGTGGGAAACCTTGCACTAATTCAGGTACCAGACCCTTTAAACTTCCTGTTTACATATTGTCTCACTATGCACACGTCTGCAGCTACAGAGCGGATTTGAGATTATCAGATGTTTGAACAGTGTTGTTGTTGTTGTTTTTTCATGGAAATAATCCAAATTTGGACCGATGTTCTTTACTATGTTACCAATGTTACTTCTGGGACAGTGGTCATATGAATGTGACCTGATAGAAAGCATAGATTGACCTTTTGTGTTTGTGAACACAGTGGAATTTTAAGAGAGCGAAAAGCCTGATAAGATTAAGTGTGTAAGTGTGACCCTGTTGTTCATATCACAGGTTCAGGCCACTGTGGTCGGGTTCCTAGCTTCCATTGCGGCGGTCATTTTTGGCTGGATCCCAGAGGGCCAGTTCAAGATTGGTCATGCTGTTCTGCTCTGTGCAAGCAGCGTAGCTACAGCCTTCATCGCTTCCCTGCTGCTAGGTGAGAGGACTGACGTCATTCTGTCATCCTGTACAGAAAGTGCCCTTATTATTCCATAAGTAAGAAGACTTATGAGGTGAGGAGGTTGAAATATGAACTGGGGCATGTAATTTGGCGGCTCCATGATGTCCCATACTTTAAGAAAATGAGCCAGTTGGTAGATGTGTAACAAAAAAAGCTCAAATCTTATGGTGTTACGAAAATCCTTATATAAAATGCACTAGATCAGCCATATAATGCACTAGATCAGCCATATAGTGTACTAGATCAGCCAGATAGTGCTCTCATTGTGTACAGATTAGAGCCTTTCCTGTGTTTGCTTGAACATCTCAACACCATCACAGCCAATATTTCCTCCAAAACAGGTCTTATCATGATTGGCGTGATCATTGGCTCCAGAAAGGTTGGCATTAACCCAGACAATGTGGCCACGCCTATCGCCGCCAGCCTCGGAGACTTGATTACTCTGGCTCTACTGTCTGGCATTAGCACAGGACTCTACCAGGAGCTGGGTGAGTGAAGGATTCTGGGTAATCTACTGCTTTTGTAGTTTATAGGTGGCATCTAGTGGCAGCCTGTGCTCATGGTTGGAAGGGGAATTAAACACTTTGGGAATTTGTAATTGTTTAATGTTTCTTGATTTTTCTCAGAATTTACTGATTTGAAAAGAGCTACCAGTTCTGAAAAAAGATCAAGATAAATGTAAAAAACTCAGGTACTCCGGTTCCCTCCTTTTTCCACTCCAAAGACATGATTAAGCTGATTGGCAATTCCAAATTGTCCGTAGTGTGTGAGTGTGTGTGTGATTGTGGCCTGGGTTCGCACCCCGTCCACTGTGTCCCCCACCTTGTGCCCCGAGTTCCCTGGGATACGCTCCAGGCTTCCTATGATTCTGTGTAGGATAAGTGGTATGGAAAATGGATGGACGGATGGAAATGACTAAGTTGGAAGAAACAGAAAGAACATCTCAAAAGAATAAAAATGATAATTATTAAATAGAAATATAGCTGCAGAAATTCTCTTGCAGTAGTGTCTTTGACTGCACTTTGATTTTAAAGTATAATTCTAAGGGACTGTTTGCCTTTTTTTTTTAAAAAAAGGCATGAAAACATTACATTAAGTGTAATTGTCTGTTTTTCCAAATGGCCAAAATTTTGATCCAAGGCCAAGCCATCCAGATGTAAACATCTCATAAAAGGTGAACCAACACTTATCTGATGTCTACATCGCAGAGTGTGGGAGCTAAATTACGCTCGAAAGAATTTCCCCCAGAGTGATGTTTGTGTTTAGTCTCTCCAGGTGTCTGATTTGGGGTTAGTGTTGTGTCATGTTTGTGTTCATATCGTTGCTCGTTAGATGCAACTTTTTCATGCTTCGTGTCAAAACAAAAGCCAAGTTTGCCTGCATCACTCTGGCGTTCTTTTGTTTCTCACAGATTATAACGATTACGCCAACCCGCTAGTCTGCGTGTTTTTCATCGCCTTGACACCTATCTGGATCCTGATCGCCCGGCGAATCCCCTCCACCCGAGAAGTGCTCTACTCAGGGTGGGAGCCTGTGATTATCGCCATGGCGATCAGCAGGTAAAATAAAGAGATATTCATACACCTGAGCGCTTTCATCTCAACAATCGAAAGATCTGAAAAATCATTTCAATCATTTGTTTTTCAGTGTTGGAGGCCTCATCCTGGACAAAACTGTGTCCAATCCCAACTACGCTGGAATGGCGGTGTTTACGCCGGTCATCAACGGTGAGCATCAAATTTATTCTAGGCATTCTGACTAACTCTGACAATTTCTATATAAACAGAATCAGCCATTCAAGAAATCATTTAAACATGTTTTTGAGTTTTTGGCTACTTTACTACTTGTTATATTTAACTCTCTAAATTGTAAATGTGTTTCTTTAGAATGACTGTTCATGTTTATTACAGTAATAAACCCACATAAGGGTTTTTAATATTGTTCCTCTTTCAAAATTAACTAAGCTGGGTTATTTAGACCTGAACGCGAGTGCATAAAAGAGGGTTAATGTTGTTTGTGTTGCCCTGTTGTAGGTGTGGCGGGTAATCTGGTGGCGGTGCAGGCCAGTCGCATCTCCACATACCTGCACATGAATGGCCTCCCCATCGCCGAGCCGAATCCACCTCCACGGAAATGTCCCACAGTCTGCAACACATTCTTCGGCTCAGGTAACGGAATGAGCACGTGATCGGTCACTCCAGCCTCTGTGAATGGATTTTAAATGCGGGCATGTCAGTGAATGTCAGTGACTGGAGGTATACGGAGTAGACGTGGTATACAGAAAAAAAATTGTGGTGTATAAAATCCGTGATATTTTGAAAAATATATATCCAGACCTGGAAAACTATATATGTATATATTTAAAGGATGATGGATATTATGTTTGTCACAGTTATGAGAAATAAATTACTTTTACATTTAGCAAAAAAAATTAACAGTAGAAAGTCTATAACATAGTTTTTAATAGAATGATAAGGTAGTATTTAAACATAAGTTTTTAATCAGGGAAATTACACATTCGGTTAACAGTCCTAAAATTTACTCAGAATTTGGCAAGCATGCCTTTTCTTTTTATGCTCCCTGGAATAGCCTGGAATGATCTACAAAATGTAGTTAAACTAGACATACAGTATTGCCACCTCTGAGTACTTTTAAATGGCTTTTGCAAACGATGTTAAAGGAGTCTTTTTGTGTTTTTCATGATTTTACTCGTATTAATTTTTTTCTATGGGTATTGTTTTCTGAGATTATCTCTGTGTGAAAGTCCATGTGTTGCCGCCTTGACCAGGTCTCCCTGGAAGAAGAGAGTGTGATATCTCAGTGGGATCTTCCTGGTTAAATAAAGGATAAATAAATAAACTAGAATATTTTTATTTTTATAAATAAACTTGCTAAGAGACATGTACTGTATTTCTTATATTTGTTCTCCTTTTGCCATTAAAAAATACTTTCTAATATGATATAGTGTTACATTAGATTTATAACTATGTTCAAGTACCTATGTTCATAATAGGTCCTTTAACCCTTTCACACAGTTTTTTTGTTAAAAATCTTCTTCAATAAAACTTCTTTATTTTCTCAAAATTGCTCATGGCTCCTGGTATATTTAAAAGATAATGATTTATTTAAAATGAATGAAATTGTCTCAAGTTATTTTCCTAAAAACACCAACTGTGCATAAAAGGGTTTTTTTGTTTGTTTGTTTGTTTGTTTGTTTTTGACCTTGATAATTGAAAATCACACATATGACGGACAGGGTTTCCTCCACTGTTTCTTCACAGGCGTGAATTCTCGTTCCGCCCGAGTGCTCTTCCTCCTGGTGGCTCCCGGTCACCTTGTTTTCCTGTACACCATCAGCTTAATGCGGGCCGGACACACCACCCTCACCTACGTCTTCATCGCTTTCTACCTGACCGCTGCCTTACTCCAGGTACACACTGGAGACTTTCATAAATGTTTAAGAAAACTTCACTATACCATCTGCTGTAGAGTCCCTGTAAATTGTTACTATAGAAACAGTAATGTATGAGAACAAGCGCATTAATTATAAACCTGTGATTTGTAGATGCACTACTGTCTGAGCTACTGAACAATCCATAATTTAACTACAGTATGTGGTATTGCTTTGGTAGTAACCCACCCCCCACCTGTTCCCTGCAGGTGATGATCCTACTGTATCTGGCTGACTGGATGGTGCAGTGGATGTGGAAGAGAGGGATGGATCCCGATAACTTTTCCATTCCCTACCTAACGGCCCTCGGCGATTTGCTAGGCACGGGCTTCCTCGCTCTGTGCTTTCATATCCTGTGGATGATTGGCGATAGGGACACGGACGTGGGAGACTGAACGGCTCTGCCGAACCCCCACGGAAACCTCACAAGCCTTTATTTATCAAAAAAATGCGATCTGTGAAATTATGGCTACAATTGCCACTATGATTATAATAATAACTCATAATACTATTGCTGTAGTAGTGGTATGTAATGATTATTACATTATGGCTTATCTTCTCGTGGGAGAACAAGAATCCTCATTATTTTTCAATGGGGATGTTCAGCCCCCTTTTTTTTTAGAGGTGTTGGCAGCAACGTGGTGGGGTTTAAAAGGAAAGGTCGACTTAAGCTCGACGTTTTCTTGAAAATTAGGATGCTCAGACACCAAGTGCTCTATGTGTAAGTGATATAAATGAAGCAATTAGTGCAAGTTTCCAGACCACAGTAAAGTGACCTTGAGTATGCGTTGATTACCTCTTTTAAGTTCCTCATTAATCACTGAAAAGTTGGAAAACTGGAACGTTTTTTTTTTTTTTTTCATTCTCCGAGCGACAAGCAAGTGCTCTTAGCTCACAGATGATGGAACGAATCAGCTTTCGGGTTCCAAATGGTAATCATTTCTGAATGGTTTTTCATGCAAATGTGCGATGAAACAATTTAATCGCTCATTATTTTGGTCGGCAAAACACGCGGCAGGAAGTTGGAATTACAGAGCCAGCAGTTTAATCTCAAATCAGATTGAATTCAGATATACTACAGTGTACATTGCCCCCCCAACATGCATTATGAAATAGGATCAAAATGATTCAAGACTGCTGGTAATAATATCTCCTCCTGCACTGTACGATTAGAAAACTAAATGTGGTTATGCACTTCACTTTCAGGCAGAGTCAGAGGAAAGTGAGCAGATCAAGTAGCGCTGTGCTTCCCCCCTCCCCCGATTTTTTGCGAGCAACGTTTTTTCCTATTAAACTGTCTTTTTAATAACCGTGCTACGAAGCTTAAAAGGGCTATTTTGTAATGCAGATCTGCTGCATGATGGGATGGGATTGGATGGGATTTTGGAAAAAGAAATGCTGGCTTTCTCAGAGATGAGCAGAAAGGGTTCCACACCCACATTTGACTTAAAGTCGTTAATGTGTTCATGACTAGAACTCCAGGATGAAGATTATAACCGTATAATGATTTTTATTTTTATTTTTAATATTATTATGCGAATACCACCCTATGAAAACTTGAACTCGCTAATGGTTTGCCTTATAAGAGCAGATAATCTTCGGTACTAGGCTTTAGAACAGGGATCCCTTTAACGTCTTTTAATCACTTAGTTAATACACGTACATAGAGGTGCCAACGTCTTATTTGATTGTTTCGTTTCTGACTCTGCGCTCCGGAAATATGGATACAAAAAAAAAATGAATAAATCACAGAAGGGGAAAGGACACAGGATGTGAACGAGGCACATTTGCTACTACTGGTTGTAGTTTCTTTTACCCTTGGGCCAACTTTAACTTGGTGGACTTTCGACTGTGAATTCGCAAAATTTCCCGTTGGCTTTGCAAATAGTATAAAACAAGTGGGCGGGGCTGCGGTCTCTGGTCAGTAAAATCGTTTATGATATGATACACTAGATCACCTGATCCAACAAAATAATTCAGCAGACCAAACCAAGCACTCGAAAAATACCGTAGCCGATCCACGAACTGACAAAAGTCAGTCATGAGTGAGTCATGACAGATGCCCGTGATTGGCTAGTGTAAGAGAGGAGAGAGAGTAATGCCTCTTTTAGAAAACATTTTTTGCACAATGCAGAAATGAAGCCGACTAGCTGAAGTAAACATTTGGCCTCGATGGTTTCTCGATCTTCACTCCTGTCTCGAGACTATGTCTCGGACTCCATCTCGTCTAGCCCTGGTGGTTCTGTGAAAAAAAAAGTGGTTCTGTGAAGCACCACTATGAAGCAATAAACTATAAAATAAGCGAATCGTTAAAGGTCTCGCCATCCTGTCATGTTAGCTGTTTATCTGAACCTTTAATCAAAAAATTTTATGTAACAGGACCTTTACACTTTGTAGTTGAATGCCTGTTATCTAGCAATGTTGGCACCTCTGTGTAGACACACACACACACACACACACACACACACACACACACACAGAGTTACTTGTAACCCCCTTGACTTCACTTGTTTTAAGATGAGGGTCTGTCTTTGCTTTATGTTATGCTTCATGCTACAATGGGGCCAGCAGAATGGATTGTGCTGAGCACAGAACATTTCAAAACAAACAAACGAGAAAAAGCACTGTGCGTATAATCGACACGGATTCCCTTCACACTGTAAAAGTCGTCTCACGACATCCAAACGGTTCACTGTGCAAAGCATACTGAAATCGAGGGAGCACAAAGTTAATTAATAAGACTCCCACAGTCTCGCGTATCACACGCACATAAACAAAAAAATGTGTCGCGATGTCCAGACGCATCCAGCCGTCCTGAAGTCGTCTCGCCGTGCAGCTCGCACCGCCGCCGTTCCCATTACAGCCCTCTGGTTGTGAATAGTTCTTCAGGGTATGGGATTGCTCTGTTTATTTATTTCTAGAGATGCATACAAAGCAAAAATGTGTATATATAATATATTTATTCTATAAATAAGTTTTTATTTTTAATTTTATTCAATGTCTTTTTTTTTGCATTTTTTGGGCCAGAAGAGATGTAATTTACTGTTGTTTTTTTTTTGTTTTTTGTTTTTTAACTTAACATATCAGATGTCGGTGCCTAATATTTTATGAAACCTCACACTCAAGCTGGTTCAGTAGCAGACTGAACGTCGTAGGCCTTAACTGCAGCATGGCTCAACACCAACTAGCTGTTTTGTTGTTGTTGTTTTTTGTCCTTTTTTTTTGTCCTGTATTTTTTTTTTTGTATACCGCAATGATTTTAATGCAGAAATAGTAAAACTGTTTTGATTTTTTGATCAAGCTGTTTTTCTGTCAGCAGAAGATCAGCATACGATCGCAGGTAGAAGAGCAGAAACGACAAATAATCACAAAAACCGAGCCAAGCTCAAATCTTGTTTGTTGGATTCAGATATCCATTCATTGTATGTTAAGGCTTCTTGTAAGAGGAGCCAAACTGTATAACAGCTATTTTGCGGTGCAGGACAAAGAGAGAGCAGACGTGTGTGTGTTTTGTCTCCGACGTGAACTGAGATGTACACATGTGTAATCCAGTCTTTCTTCCTGCTTTCTTCTACACCTGCACTCTGCTGCACCAGAGGGGACACAACAGTGGTACATGTAAAATTGCTGGAAATAAAGGAATATATTATTCCGTCTATGTGGCCGTCTTTCCTTTCCAATGACTCAGAACCTTACTGAAAGCTTGTTTAAGTTTGAAGTTGATGCAAAATTGTTAACCTAAAAGTTTGCACCCCTCTCTTTTTTTACATTTTATTTTATCCAATGGTGTTTTCTGATCAGAAACCCATTACAATTTGAACTAAGCACGTTTTTTTAGTAGTAAGCTTAAAAGTTTGCATCACCAGCGACATGATATAGCACGGCGGTTCTCAAACTTTGTAGTAAACATTGTAAAATAAATTCCATGGTGTACAGATTTATTTAATTTTTAAAAAAATATTTGTTAATTGTTCACATGCACAACAGTATTTCATGTCTTTTAGATCCAATTATAGGCTGGCTTGTTTTTGATTTTAAAGTTTCAATTAGACTTGTTGAATTCAAGTGGCAAGTCAAATAGACAAATAATTATAAGAAAATAATAATAAATTTTTGGTATGGTAATTTATTTGAACAAGCCTCATTTAGGTGTAATAGAAGAAAAATAAAGGGTGGATTTAAGTAAAAAGTAGGGGGGGAAAAAGTCAAAAACAAGTTACTTTTAATCTAACTCCTCCTAGAGTGTTTTTTTTTGCTCTGTAGGCCTGTTTCAATTCATTGAATACGCATGCCACAGTACAATTATCGCATGTTGTTGCCATACGTCAACAATTACATTTTACCATGGAACAGAATACTCCAAATAAACTTGTTCAAATGACAAAAAAATTATAAATGTTAACTTCTTTCAGATAGAGTTTACATTTTTTCGTTCAAGTAGTTTTGCCTAAACATTGAAAAATTAATACAATTGTGAGAGACCATCAGTGATGACCTTCACCATGCCATGCAAGTGCAGAAAAGGAAGCGCAAACAGCATTTCCTGATCATATGACATGACTTTTTTATCATGTCAAACTTAAAGCCCCCTATTAGCAGTTACATCAGAAAATAGTATTTTTGCATTATTGCCTAGCAAAAATTGGAGATACAATTGGCAACACCATGCAGTAAAGGGTTAAGGACACTCAGACACTTGTGCTACTGTTTTGCCGGCACTTTATCATGAATATCATATTATCATAACTATCACAAGGCTCTACAGAGCAAGAAAAGAATCCTGAGAACTTAACGAACAGACTCGAAAGACAGCTTTGAAAACGGTTAATGCGGAGATGTGTAATAAATAGATACGTGGAGGAATGTGGAGACATTCGGACCCGATGTCCTGTAGGGTCATGAACAAAACGCTCTTATGAGAGAGAAAGAGGCAGGCTCTGGGAAAATGACTGACCGTCATTGTTCTCACACAGATGTGTTCAAACGTTCCTCACCAGTGTGCTAAACAAGGCAGAACATACAAACAAACAAACAAACAAACAAACAAAAATGACAACCTTGGGAAGAAAAGTGTAATAAATGTAACTGTATAAGCATAAACCTCTAGAACATTTTGAGACAATAAACAATCATCAAACCTAATAATATAAAATTTTCTGCATGGAGATTTCCAACTGTGCGTAGCAAAGAGGCTGGACTCTTTGGCTGGATTCGAAGCATTTTTAAAGGTACTTTCCATTCTGTGACTTGAGGATTAACTATAGGAGAGCACATGAATTCCATAAGTCTCTCATTATAATGCAACACATTCCTGCTTAGAAACATAATGGGAACAGTTGCATTACATACACATATTCTGGCTTCTCCAGACAAAGGGACGTAATATCAAAAGAGTCCTAAAGCTTTAGTAGGGATTTGTAATGGTTCCTACTGGTCTGGAATTGTAATTTAAAAGAATGTGTGCCATTCCTAATTGTTCCTGATGGCCGATTTGATTTTATTCTGATGGAATGAGTTTTGGGGGTTTGAGCATGTTCAGCATTGAATACATTTGTCATGTCACTACATAGTAGTGGTTAGTGCTTCAGGGCTTCCAATTTTTCATAAGTATTTTTATTATTTTTTTTACCTAGCCTACTAGGTTTAAATATTATACTTTTATTGTTGCCATCATATACAATGTTTTAATATCAAATAAGCTTTAGTCGTGCTGTCCGTTTGATCTCTGTACCAGTGTTAGTTTGGAGACGCGTGAATTGTTTGTCCAGCAGGGGGCTCACACCCCTCTCCATCGCCACCCCTGTGTTCACCAGCAGCTAAACACAATCACGTTACTCTAGACACAGAAACCCAACAGTACCCTGACTAATCTTATAACAGACTTGCTGAGATAAAATAATTCATTGGTTTATACTGATAAAAAATGTCCAATAAGTCGATTTCCATTCCGCCAGCGCAACAGAACACTGCTGGAAAGGGTTACCAGGAATTTGTACGAATCTGATGAAAACCAGTCAATTATGTCAATTTGTATTACATAATGGAAACTTTAGCAGTTGTGACAAGTTCTAGATATTTCTGGTGGTTTTCTAATGGAAGCCAAACGCATCTTATAGTAACTCAGTGGTCTCCAAGGTGATTGCTTTAATGAGCTAGAAGCATTTATTCTTCAGTAAGCACTTTATCCTGGGGTTTATTCCAGGAACACACCAGGCACAAGGTGACAATACACCCTTGATGGGATGTCTTATCTATTGATGTCTCAGCCACACATTCACACCTAGCAGGCATTTCAAAGTTCACCAGTCCATCTACTGGTATTTTTCTGGATGGTCGAATGAAAGCAGAGAATCCTTGGGAAACCGAAATGAACACAGGAAGATCCTGAGATTTCCTGCATTTGAATCTGGGACCCTGGAGCTGAATAATAATTTTTTTTAAAAATAAAAAAAAAAACACCAGTTTTTGGAAATCATGAAAATAATGAGATCCTGATGGACATATGTTTACAGCAATTCCGATGTAGAGTATTCCGATATTTTTTTTTCTTATTCCAGCATGGATCATTTGTAAGTAAGGAGATACACGGATATGGCTCTGTAACTGAATCCTGGAAAAACAATTACATCCTGATGGGAAAATGTTTTAATGGCAACCACTAGGTTTTTATTTGGAAGTGAGACAATGTTTTTGACACACACAAAGGAATCTTTTTTTTTTATGAGGATCTTTTAATCTTATACATAATGCAGTGAAACAAATTAGACTATCTAACTATCTAAAGTTAAAGGATCTTCCTCAAAGACCTGGATGAAGTAAACAAGTCTCAGTCTCAGCAGGAGATGAGGAAAGGGTTTGTGCTGTTTTGGTGTGGGTTTACACCTCGCCACATCGTGACATCTCCTTCCACACACACCAGCTCACTGGAGACCAGCTGCTGACAAAGAGCTTCCACGACCTGGAAGACGGGAATTGATTCTGTAGCAAAGACAAAATCACACCCTCAGTGTGTCAAATAGTCATGCTTCTCCAGGCTTTTAAATGGGTAAATTTGCTTTATCTTTTTGGATTATTGCGACATTTCAGTTAGATTTTTTATTTTTCGCGATTGATTTTGGGATAAATTGTAAAATAGATCTTTATTTTCCCTTCTGAGGGGTGCAAACTTTTGCACTCAGCTGAGTCTTATTGACCCAGGCCATCACTTCTGATCTTGCCTCAATATGATGATAAAATATCTTATTTTCAAACACATAAAGAGTCGAATTCTGGGAATTCCATATTTTTTTTATATATCATTAATATGAGAGGAAAACTAAAGCAATTACAACTGGATAATAAATTAAATAATAAATCGATTATATTAAAATCACTGAATGGTTTTAAAACACTGTGTTGCCTACCTTGGCCTTTTGTGTTGCACAGATCTAGAGTGTTCAGCAGGATCTTACCCAGGGTTCTCCGCGAGATTCTCTGCCGGGACGAAGAAAAAAAGGTTATGTCTTGAGAGGTTTTCTTATTATTTAGAAAGATTGATCTCACAATTTGATTTGAACGGAGCACTGAAGTGTCTGGAATACTAAACTGTACAGAATATTGAAGTGTCTGGAATACTGAAGTGTAATGAATACTGACTTGCTTGGAATACTGAAATGTACTGAATACTGAAGCATACATAATGTTGAATCGTACAGAAGACTGAATTGTATGGAATACTGAGGTGAACAGAATACTAAACTGTACAGAATATTGAGTGTACAGAATGCTCCACTCCTACAATAAGGCAGGAAATGGGCTTACATTTGGGCCACATTTTACCCATGAGCATGCTGGATATACTTTTAAATATAATTGGGTATACGTTATAGTATGTGTTTTCAAATGTAAATCAAATGATTTCTGTCTTTTTTCTTCTTCTTCTTCTTCTTCTTCTACTTCTTCTTCTTCTTCTGTTATAACACCACCAAAAAGCAGGATGCAGTGCAGTGAAGCTTTCCACCACTAGATGGCTGTGTAGCACTATTATTAGTACAACCGGTCTTTATTCAGGTACAAAAAAAAAATTATTAAAATGAATTAATCGTAAAGAAATCCAAAACTGAACAAACAAACACATTCACTACATCAGATGTTAGAATGTTTGACACATGGTTGATGTTTATATTTATTTTTAAACTGATACTATACTACAGCAAACTATACCCATAGAAACTGGATTAGACATCCATGCTAAATTCATTATAATCTCATTTTAAGTATATTCTTAGTCATTTGCCAATACATCTGAGGAAAATGTTGATATTTCTGAAAGAAAACTGTCATTACCCAATTTTACGAAGATACACCAAAAAATACAAGGACTAATTCATAAAAGTAGGTTTCGCTCCTACGGTGTTTGAACCCCTAATAATAGCCTAAACGCTACTTTGCGGATTAGGAAGAGGATTGTTACAAAATTTTACACAGTTTTTCTCAGCTGTGTTCTTACTTTATCTGTTTTCTTTTCATCCAGAAGCATGTGGTGCCTTCGTCCCCTTGTCTTTGACTCTGGTGGTCCAATGCAGCCGGTCTGATTACTATAATGATCTGTAAAGTTCTCTGACAGGAGCAGATGACACAACGCTATCTTCTGACATCTAGCAAAGCACACACACACACACACATTTAGGAGAAAAACTTTACTCCCTGCATTCCAGTAGTGTGTTCAGTGCTGCGTCATCATTCCCTTGCTACTCGGTACTGCTTGCTACACATTTAACCTTGGCATTGAGAATAAAATGTAGCAACTTTCTTGGCAAACTGCAGTGTCAGTTTTACTGAAATCAAGTGCATAGCTTTATTAGTGTGCTAAGAAGCTAGCTCCCATAAGTTTGGCTACATAAAACCAAGTAGCAAATGTTATATTTTTAAAAAATATATATATTTTTTTCTTTTACATTTTTTTTAAAAGAATTGCAATTCCATAAGGGCAAGTTCAGCTCCTTCGTCTACAGAACAAAAATAAAAACTTTTTGTAGATTTTTCAAAGTTTCATTATATACTATAATGAGCTAAAGAGCTGTTCTGTTAATCTGACAGCTTGCTAACGACTCGAATATATAACATTAGCATAGATGTACAGCAGGCTGAGTAAAACCCAGCTGAAATATAACGTTTCAAAAATCAGTCATATTTCTAAAATATTCAAGTGTGTACATAGATTTACAAACAGCTTCATCTGCCTTTAAAAAAAAGAGTGCTTTCTGAATAAGTTCTAATCCTGATGTCTACTCTCTATTGAGCCCCATCTAATTTAAACTTAATTTGAGTATCGAACTAATCTTTAAAGTGGCTGTAAGAAAAAAATCCCTGCCATCAAAAGAAATAATACCAACCCTTAAAGTGGCTGTAAGCAATGTTAGTTGTTCTTGCTAAGTAGTCTACCCACTCTGTGTCCCTGCTTTCAAAAGCAATTATAAGAAAAAAGAGTAGACGCACCTCATCACGCATTCATTATGAAAAAAATCAATGTAAAAAACCATTCTGTTCTCACAGTTAGCTTATATAACTAGCTTATGTAGCTCTACAGATGTTACTAGTACATTAATTTATAGATAATGACAATTTTCTGTTGCACTCTATAAAAAAGTTAACGTTTATTTTGTTACACTTTTGTTGGCAGCAATTGACCCAGCACTTTAAGTTGAACATCAGCTGATGTTTTCTTACTCTATTATATTAATCTAGCAATTTATTTCTTGTTCTGGTATAGCCTATTCTCATATGGGATGTCTCGTTTGCAGACAGTATTTAGAAGTTGATTACAAAACCCAGCAGTGCAACATAGACTTTTTTTTGTTTGTTTGTTTGATTTGAATCATCTTGTTCAGTGAGGGCTATCTAACGTGTTGCTGATGTGGTCTTTAAAAATAATGCTTACTGCAGCTTTAAGGAGCCAATACTAAGAACAAAATAATGAAATGGAGGAATAGTGTGTGTGTGTGTGTGTGTGTGTGTGTGTGTGTGTGTGTGTGTGTGTGTGTGTGTGTGTGTGTGTGTGTGTGTGTGTGTGTGTGTTGTGCTAATCCCCTCACCCCTTTGCGCAGTTGTGAAGTTTGTTAATAAGTCGCTTCACCTCCAGCAGACAGCACTGGCCTTCCCCCTTCACCCTCACATCCTCCTCCTCATCCGAGGCTGCTCGGCCCTCCACCGCCCTCTGCAGGTCTTCCTCTGCCATAACGAGTTGAATAAGTCGAGAGTTCATTCATTTACACTGCAGTAAATCATGAAAATCAATTATAATATAATTATAAGTACAAAAGTTACAAAATTTGAAAATCTGATAAAAGTATATTGCAATAAAAACCATTTTAATGAATAGCACAGAAGCACAGGTGTGTTTTCTTCCTCAATGTTTAATTACTCATTTGCTAGTAAAGTACCACAAACAAAAATATTACAACATTTTTTTCAATTTTTGGAATGGGAGTGGAGAGTGTGTGTGTGTGCGCGGCGGGGGGTTACGTTGGGTCAAACTTTCATATGTGAAAAAAAATTATGTGAACTTAAATGGGTCTTTCTCACCTCCTCTGATGAGCATCTCGTCACAGCCTGTGGGAATCGTGCGCGCTGTGAGTTCCACGGACTCGACTGGAGGTTCGCTTCTTCTCCCACATTCAGATCTGCAGGTGCACTGAGATCTGCGAGCAAATCACATGCATGTAAAATAAGAGCTCAAGGAAATTTTGTGACTAAAAGTCTCCTTTTTCAGGTCGACCAATACATTTTTACGTGTTAATTTCCATTTATAATTCTCAGGTCAGAATTGATTTAAAGTGCACCTATTATGGTTTTTCAAATATTTCCTTTCATGTAATGTGTTATATACGTTGCTGTTTGTGAATGTAAAAACATCTGCAAAGTTTCAAAAATCAAAGCACACGACAAACTGAGTTATCGAGTCCCAAAGGTAGGAACCGATTCTGAACAGCTGAAACGAGTCGTTAGTGACTCCAGACTTTACTTCCTGTGCTAACCTACGTAGGTTTGTAATAAAAAGCCCCGCCTATGGTCTTCATCTGCTGCTCACTGACAAACAGAGCTGAAACTAACTCATTATAGTAGGGGCCGTTTCCTTTTTGAAACACGCTGACAGTGGTAGACCAATCACAACAGACTGGGACGTATGACCAATCAGAGCAGAGTATGCTCTCTGCAAGGAGGAGTTTAGAACGAATCCTTTAGAACGGATCATTGTACAAGTCTTTTGTGACACTGGGGGAAAATAAGGTAACGCTGCAGTTTAAATTATGAGCACGTTAAAGTGTATGAGACCTTAAACAAAATTAAGCACGTTTCAAAACCATAATACGTGCGCTTAAAAAATTATTTCAAGATTCTTTCGCCCAGCACGTACTGTATGGTTTCACTTGTTTTGTGTACTTCCATTTAAAGAAAAACTTCACCCTGAAACTCTATAAACATGTTTATATTGAAATTTTAATGATTTGTTTAGTGATTCTGTTGCTAATTTGTTGCTGTATTTATGTAATGTCTATGAGAGGTTAGCGGTTCTGTGTTGCATCAATGCTCTAGCAAGACGACACAAACATACGTGATAGTGATCAGGTTTCGCTTTTCAATGTAAACATTAGTCATAAAGGCCCAGAATGCAGTGCAGCTATTGTATATGACGCAGTTGCAGGTAGAGACTGTGATCTATGAGATGACAAGCATGACAAATATGTTAGATTAGTAGAAAAGTTCTGGAAGTTGATCTATTTGAGCAGAGTGTGCTTATGAGAGTGCTGGACACGCTATAGGACTAAACTGCCGCTGCATCGCTCTCTTTCAGTAGAGATGAAGTGAGGGCTGAACCTCACTGCAGCCCAATCAGCAGGTGGAATGGCAATAATACAAATAGAGCAAGATGTTTGAACTGAAAACTTATAATTTTAATACCAAATTAAAATATTGGATTCTGCTGAAGCACATGTTCATTATTATGTTAAGATTAACATGCACTTTATTCAGGGTGGATTTTTTGCTTTAAGCACTACGCTCCCAAGTTGCATATATTAGGCAATATAGTTAATACTAGGTGTGCGTGTGTGTGTGTGTGTGTGTGTGTGTGTGTGTGTGTGTGTGTGTGTGTGTGTGTGTAAGTGTAGATATAGTGTTGTGTGTTGCCAGTGTAGACAGTAAGCTAACCTGCAGGCTGAAACGTGTCTGTTTACGTTTCAGGAATGAGCATTACACCATCGCTAAGCTACTCTGAAGATTAATTAAAACCACAGCCCCAGGCATATGGGCGGACCAGTTATCATGATAAATGTGACATTAAAAAAGACATCAAATATGTATCTGATTGCTTCATAAGAACTGGAATTTCTTTCAGCATCACCTCGAGTTTCATCACACACCTCTGATGGTAATCTGATGGTTACGAGGTATTTCATAACTGTATATAAATGGAATTTTGGATTCTGATTGGTCAGAAGCCGTGCAGCTGCAAGTCACAGGTTTACAGTATATCCATGCGATCTTTTCTAATACATTTCTATAATAACAGCTCATTCACCGGGACTTGTATGGAAGAACAAGTCTAAGAACATTTATGGAAGGAGTCTCCAGTGTCAACGGGTTATTGGTTGTCCATCAGACTTGTTTATATTCCGTGGTTTATAGGGCTTTCTTCTTTTATGCTCCTAAATGATGCAATTCACTTAGATTGATATCAATCAGACACGCACAGACATTAGGTATTTTTACATCTTATCTTAAAACATACTTTTTTTAAAGTTAGCTTTAACTTGACTTTTATAATGTTTTATTTATTATGAACGTCGGTATCTATGCTTATTTTTGATGATTTGTATCTATACGTGATTGTGGTATAATAAAATAAAGTTTATTATTATTATTATTGTATTATTACACTGTGTTGCTGTTATTTTTTATTTTGTTGTGTTACTGAGAGACAGAGAGAGAGAGAAAAGACGTGATAACAAGAACTACTTTTTTTTAAAGACGTTCCACAATGCTAAATGTAATAACTATACTGTAAATGCATAAAATTATGACGTGTTGTTGATGTTGTATATGAGTAGTAAAACACTTCAGGATGTGTTGTTAATGGAAAATAATAACTGCAAGGTGGTAACAGACACTCTGCGTCATCACACCACCCTGTCATTGATTATTTTCCTATAATATCACACCTCCATCTGTTTTATTCCGTACTTAGTCCAGGAGCCCGTTTTACTAGTGCAGGTTCCAAACCCCTTATTTATACAGAGCCTAGATGTCACACTGTAGTCCGGGATATTTTATCTTCTGTATACGTGTAAGATGACAAGATATATTATCCGGAATTGAAGTCACTGCCATCGTCCCCTCCGGCTGTTCTGGTGCTTCAAACACAATGAGAGTGAGCTCTAGACTGAAGAGGGAGGAGAATAAACCACACAGCTTTGAAGTTTGATGGGATCTGTGTGCAGTTGATTCACTGCCAGTCTCGAGAGCAAAACTGGCGCAAGCACAGGATACACTAAAATGCTGTAATGACATGCTGCAGTGAGTGTCTGCTTTAGTCATACTTAAAGGATAATGACTAATGGGCTATAACAGGAAACTAACCTGAACCGTATTGTGATTGTGACGAAGCTCACGGAATTTGAGCATCCCTAAAAGTTTCGCATCCCTACCAACATGCTCATCGATTTTAATTCCGCTCCCAGACCACGCCCATCGTATGACTCAACTCTGATCCTCCTTATCCTCAGGGCTCAAATTAATATCCTAGACATTAAATCTTCCAAACATGCACAAGATGTGAGAGCGTTCCTATGCCCATTAGTGAAAACCGAGATTCTTTCTAAAAGAAATGTCTGTGATTATTATGGGGGTAACAGGAGGAACTTTGATGGTGTATTTTCAAAAGTGAAGCATTGTCAGAAAGTCCTGGGTTTGATTTTTTTCACAACGGAAGTGTGTGTGTGTGTGTGTGTGTGTGTGAATACAAGACAAGAAATGCAATATAACGATAAAAAAGGATTCATAATACCAAGTGTGTCAGAGTAAACATCCAGAAAATTCTGGGGAAAAAAAGCAGTACATAATCATTCGCTGCCCAATAATTCACCAAACTCACTGAGTGGAACAATCTGAGGTGGGCGTGGCCTACTATTCTGATGAGCATGTTTGATTGACAGTCATCTATCCAAAACGAATATCATGCTACTCTAGTCAGGTAGATCTAAACCCAATGACACGATCGGAGAGAATTTGGGTTGTTTGTTCTGACGTGTACTGACCTATCGATGATTATGAGAATCAGACAAAAGTTCTGGCACCTCTACATAAAACTATGCTACTTGTCACAAGTTTAAGTTATAACAAATCACATCAATCAGAATCAATCTGTAACATTGTAGGATTCTATAATACGTTCAGTGTACGATTCAGACAACTAAGAAAAAATAGACTGACCTGCTGTTTTAACTCGAGTAACAGTTGTTCAGTAAAGCGGCATTACAGGCTTACTTTGATTAAATAGAATTTTTTTTTAATCTTGTGTTAAAGCCAGTCAGTGTCTTAGTGATTCAATTCATTCAATTCATAAAACAAAACCACATGAACAAAACAAAGCATGTTTCATCACACCTCTGAACATCACTGTCCCTGAGACCTTCCAGGACCTTCTAGAAGGAGTCTAGAAGATGTAAAGCTGTACCTTTAAATTTTCTGACAGATTCCAGACAGATGAGTTTACATGCTGTGTTTTCTGAGTAATATGACAAAGGCTTATTATCCTTTTTTTTTACTCTTATTTACTACAAGAGAGAGAGAAACAAAACGAGTTTGTTGAGGAATTAAATTTATAGCTGCTATAATGCATATCATAACAGGAACACTTGTTTTGTGTATGATCCATAGCATTAAATGGATTTTTTTTTAAGAATAATGTTATTTAATAAATACAAATTGTAATTTGGAGAATTGCTGTGGTGTAAGTGAATAAAAGTTCAGGATATGGTAATATTTGTAATTTCAGGGTGGTACAGAAACTCAGCTTCATCGCACCGCTCTGTTGTTGATTCTCTTTCTATGGCAGCATGAGACAGAGTTTTATTCTTTACGTAATGTATTAAAAGACCTCCCTCCCTGAGTATGAACTTGGAGGTAACTGCCACTAGGAGATCAGTATGTCAAAATGTGCTTCTTATTTGTGAGGCTCCTAGATTTACCCAATATTCCAATCAACTAATATTCAGGACAGAGTACATGTTGAAATTGGAAAATCGGCAGTTATTTTACTTTGTACCACAATACTCTTCCACTGACATATTGTTGGTTATTTGGATTTGTTCAAATCATTACCATAAATGCACAGTCTCAGATTTTAGCTACCTGGATGTCTCCAGTTCTGCCTCGAGGTTTTGGACTTTCTCCTGCAGTGGTCCAACCTGCTCCGCCCGGTCCTGGATGTCTTTGACCCTCGCTAGACCTGCAGCAAGAGCCGCTCTCGCGTCCTCCGCCCTCCTCTTGATCTCTCCGCTCTCTCTTCTCAGCCTCGCCACTGTTTCCTCCAGCCTGCTGACCTCACTGTACGCAGACATAACCTCGTCCTCCAGCCTCTGGTTGAACCTCATTGCCTCCTCCAGTTGGCCGTCACGTGAAGCCCGGATCAGCTCTAGCTCTCGGAGCAGGTCCTTTGTGCGCCTGGTTTGTTTAGTTTGCGTCGGTCTGGGTCCGCTGCTAGCAAAGCAGGTTTGCATTTCAGCGATTTGTGGAGAGTTTTTGCCAGGTGCGTACAGACGCTCCCTCCTCAGAGCCACCTCGAGGGACATGCAGCGAGCGTCGCTGCTCTGGAGAGCCGAACGCAGGTCTTCCACAAGCTCTCTCAGACTGGCGTTCTCCAGCTCAACCTGCTCCTTCCATGATCTCTGCTGACCTTGCTGTCCTGCAGTTAATGCAATGGATCAAAATGTATAAGAATAAATGTACTGTACCTTTTAATTCATAGTGTCCACAAATATCGACTGTTTTAGGAAATTTTTTTGCATATTTTAGCGTATTTTGAAAAGACGTGAATCACCCCCAGACCATCGCCATGATGCAACGTCATTCTGTTGCTCTCTAGACTATTTGATATTTTCACTACAGCATGTCCCTATTACATCTTTACAAACTTTCTACACTGCGCTGTCCACCCTTTCTGCTTCTAAATTAGAAAAGTGGCCTATACGGACCGAACGGTCTTTGTTAGCCACTTTAGTTACATTTGATTGATGCTGTTGTGACAAGGAACTTAGCCCTAAGCCCTACAGCACCTTTGCTTTCACCTTTCATTTTGTGCAACAGGGACATGCCCAGGACATTTAAATAGAAAATTAAGAAAGATTGTGTTTCTGTCTAGCAAATACTAAAATATGAAGTAGTGATGCGCCATATAAAATAAAGCTCATACACTGGGTTTAGAATGTAAAAATTTCAAAATGAGCAATGGGAATGATAATGTGTGTGGCCATGCTGTCTCACAGCTCCAGGATCCATTTTTCGATTCTGACCTTGGGTTATCATTTGTGTGGCGTCTCACACATTCTCCCTGTATCTCTGTGGGTTTCCTCCAGGTTCTCTGTTTTCCTTCATGCCCAAAAGCTGTCTAAAAAGGTGCACTTGATACTTTAGACTGCCCCGAGATGTGAATGAGTGTGCCAATGTGTGTGTGTGTGTGTGTGTGTGTGTGTGTGTGTGTGTGTGTGTGTGTGTGTGTGTGTGTGTGTGTGTGTGTGTGTGTGTACGGACTGGCATCCTGTCCCGGGTGTATTCCCGCATCGCACTCAGCGTTCCTGGGATATACTCCGAACCCACCAACATGTAGGCGTGTGGTTTTCTTACGTCATAAATCATTTATTTTCATTTAGCATATAGCTGTCACACCACAAACAAAAGAGACCAATTACAGAATAAAAATATATGGGCCTATTCAGGACACTGGATGAACATTCACACGCCTGTGCCCTGTACCTGTTTCCGGTGCGGACACTTTCACGTTTTCCTTCCTGTCGCGTGATGTCCTGTTTGCAGCACCGTCCCGACTTAAGTCGAAGCTGACGCATTTTCTCCGCCGCACTCGCGGCCACCGGAGCCTGATCTCGCGCTCAACGTGCTCCGTTTCCTCGGTGACCGGGAGGCGCGCGGATGTCGGAGCGTCTCGCGCTCGGATGGCGAAGAAACCGCAGAGGCGCGAGTGAAACTCCCTGAAGCTGAGCGCGAGTGGAAGCTCGGAGCACACGTCCCGCTCCTCGCGCGCTCTGTCCTCATCCGCGCTCACACCGAGCACCGAGCAGAGCAGCCGGAAGTCCTGTTCGGACACCAGATCGCTACTGTTGCAGCTGCTGGCGTAAGCGAGGTGATGGAAGACCTCTTGCAGGTACTGATCGATGCCGGTGGCCAGCACCACGATCTCGTTCTCGACCTCGGGCTCACGGCTGAAGTGGTGCGCGAGGGCGCCGCGGAGCCACTCGGTTTTGCGCGCGGCGCGAATCGGCTGCGGCGGCGCACACGCTCGAGACATTCGCGTTTCTACCCTTATAAAGTCACCCGCAAGTTGCTGAGGAAATCAAAGACGCGACAGCTCTTGAGGGAGGGATGGAGTGGAAAGCGTCAGACGAACGCGTAATGGAGACAGGCGTTATGAGGATTCAGTGCGCGCGCTGAAAGAAGTCCTGAATTCCGCCTCCACCCGCAGGACTGACAGATGAGATGAAGCTCTGGACTTGCAAACGTTCTGAGCCTCGCCCAATCACTTCTGCGCACAGGTTAGACTCTTGAACAGCGATCAAAACAGTGACGCCTGCAGGCACAGCAATCAGAAAGATCAGACCGGGGGTTGCCAGACTGGATGTTTTGGAAACAATGTGCAGGGAAAGTTTTTTAGGCTAGAGATGAGATCAGTTAAAAATTCTGCAGAATGCATTCTCTTCAATTTACATACTTTAATAGTCTTTCCCTTACAAAAATGATCATATGTAGCCTACTGTATATAAATCATTTTTACATTCCAAACATGCTGCTACAGGAAAATAATCAACAATGTAATGTTACCACCCCAACGTTGATTATTTTCCTATAAGAGCACCTCCGGATGTGTCTCATTCCACTTGTAAGACAGCAATTTGTCCATCTATCCATTCATCCATCCATTTTTTTTGTACCACTTGTCCTACACAGGGTTGCAGGGAGTCTGGAGTCTATCCCGGGGTATATGGCGGGGGACACTTGGAACGGGGTGCAAACCCATTGCAGGGCACAATCACACACCCATTCACACACTACGGACAATCTGGAAATGCCAATCAGACTACAATGCATGTCTTTGAACTACGGAAACTAGGGTACGCAGGATGGAGTCGCGATTCAAACCCCCAACCCCGAAGGTTCGCTGCAAATGTACTAACCTCTAAGGCACTGTGCGCCCCACAGCAATTTGTCCTTAATACAAAAAATGTGTCTTACTTTTTATCCATTTGTGGTTGCATTTAATTTAATGTGTGTAAAGTCTGAGAAACAAGTTAGTCCCTGTTTTTCTGTTACATTATAGCAGCTATAGACAGTTGTTCCTTCAACAACTTTGCTCTTTCTTTCTCTCTCTCTAAATGTATTTTTTAAAAACATAGATTGCGCTGGAAAATGTCCTGGTTGTTACAACACACCGACACTGGAAACTCCTTCCACAAATGTCTCTTCACAGAAACATTCACCATGGGTGTTTATGGGTGGTTTTTTTTTTTTTTTGTTAATAAAGACACATTTAAATCTGTATATTATTAGTCTTATATCATTTTAGTGTTGACTACACAAGTCGTCCCTGCGAATGAGCTGTTACTATAGAAACGATAACGTATTCGAACGAGCACATAAATGTTCAATTGTGATTTGTCTGCACTATTTTCAGAACGAACTATTCAGAACGAACGACTATTCATAATAAGCATTAACCAGGGGTCGGATATACACTAGGCCAAGCCCCCCAAAATTGCTCTGTGGTTCCCGAGGACCTTCTTTTTTGTATATACCTACAATATGCATCTAAAATTTTGCAATTGTTAACATGGTGAACAAAAATGTTGGCAACAAAATGATTTGTGCTCAATTTTCTGAAATTTCTTTTTTGACGTCTGTTTGGGGAATATCTTAGGACAGTCATGTAGGACTGAATGTGTAATATAGAAACGCACTAATACAAACCTGCTACACAAAGAACTGCCGTTATAGAAAAAGACTCATCGCCTTCTGACCTGTTAGCTTAGCGTTGTAAAGCATCGTAAGAGGGATAGGTAAAGCGAATGACTTCCTCACTGTTTGCCACTCACCGGGTAGTTTAAATCACTTCAGACCCCAGGACCATGTTTATTTTCTCAGTGACTCATAACGAAAAAGTGCTGTTGTTATAATGGGACACCTGAACACAAAGGAAAGCGATATCAACTTCTTATACGGCGAGGTTTCATTTCTAGCTGTAGGAAAGTGAGTCATTTGTACCATCAGTCATGCTTTTGTTGTTTTTCGTCTGAATCGTGATATCTGTATAGCTAGATCACGCCACGTCTCCTCGAGTTCTCGTTCTGTCTTCGTCACACCGAGTGTGGATCGTTTTGACAAGCTCAGACTAGAAAGTCAGGTCATCTGCGTTTATCTATTCTGTGGATTTAAAATAAATAAATAAATAAATGTTTAGACGAATGTGTATTTTGCATTATCAGTCATGCTGTAGTTTGCTGTTACAGGAAATTAATCAACCACAGAGTGGTGTGATGAAGCAGAGAGTTTTCCTATAACAGTATGGCCTGAAAGTGTTCTATTCCTTTTGTACCACAGCAATTTACCACATTTTAGTTATTTCAAATACTGTACTAAATTATTATATTTTTTTATCTGTTTTATAATTCTGTACAGATTGTCTCTCGATGTTTCTTATGACATTAATCGTTACAGAAATGCTCATCCTCCCCATCCGATTCTAATAATAATCCGTAATTGTCAACTGCGACTTTTTAAGCCTCTCACACTGGTAATTAATGAGCTGAGAGATAAACAAACCTCCGTCGGAACACTGGGACGTTGGGACGAGCGACCTCGTCTTTGTGTCCCCAGCAAGCAGCTGCTTCTTCAAAGCCTGTTTATTTTGGCTGAATGGATCTTATTTGAAACTGAATGGGCCTGTGGAGAATCAGCACTCTATGTATAATAAAAGGAAGTGGAATCGGGGGTCACGAGCAAACAGGGAGGGGACAAACACTAGGTTTTTGTCCATTTTAGGGGATGTAGCCTACAGTATTGACCCGGGTTTGAAACCTGAGCTTTTGTCTGAGCCATATGTCTTGCTATACATTATACAGACACAAGAAACCTCACTTATTAAACTCTATGATACAGCTATGATACTCAATACACAAAATACACGACATAGGATGTAGAGTCGATTTATTTACTTCAGTATGTATGAAGAATTTCATAAATACATCCTCTTTTGTCCAATTATATTTCTCAAATAATATTTTGTTAGTATTTTTAATATTATTTTTAGTATTTTGAATATTTTAATGCATTCATTCTATTATATCATGTCTTAGTCATTAAGTCAATTAATGATGCATTAACTTTTAGATAATGCTTTATGTGACGAAACACACATACAAAGGTCATCCTCATTTTTCATTTGATTTTTTGTTTATTTAGCTTTTTTCCACAGTAGAGCTTCAGAAATGATAAAAGTTCACCTTTTTAGAAAAGCATGTAGTGAAATCAAGTGTTGTTGTAGTTGTTGTTGTAGTTGTTGTTGTTGTTGTTGTTGTTGTTGTTGTTTCTTTACCTCCTAAAACTAATCAGGTTTCAGTTTGGTGGGTAAGAGAGAAAAAAACAATCACAGAATATGAGTGAGCTAACATGAGCAGATAATATGAGGTGAACATTTTTAATTTGCTAATATTCCAACGTTACAATGTAACTAAATACAGTATGACAACGTGTCTACTTTTACGCTCAGCTTAAATGTTCTTGTTTTTCTGCCTTTAAAGCTACAGCAAAAAATAACAACCTCCGTATTACCTGAGGCACATCTTTATTTCACCTGGATTACTGCTAATAAGAAATCTAATCTAGAGAGCAAGTTATTCTAGTGACTTTAAAGCTACAGCTTAAGAGGCTAGTGAGAGCAAGCTACAGCTAGTGACTTAGCTGACACTGCAGTAGCTGGGACAGGTAAGAGTGTCACTATGGTTACAGAGTGTACATCAGGTGAGCCACATCTTTATATCAGCACACACACACACACCACGCACACACACACACACACACACACACACACACACACACACACAAAACCACCAAGCATGAAAGCATCCTAAGAAAATGCCCGCGTAAAGATGAAGAATTACATCTCTCTCTCTCTTTCTCTCTCTCTCTCTCTCTCTCACACACACACACACACACACACACACACAGCACATACCTTCACAGTTTCACTACACTCATTATCTCAACCAGACCTGGATCTGGTCCAAATAAATGTAAAGTTATGTATCCAGTCTATCGCGCATGCACACTCCTGCAGAGGAAACATGGAATCAAGGTCAAGGTCCAAAACAAGGCAAACATTAGTGTTCAATGCTTAACGTTTAGTGGGCCATTGATTTATTCAGTGTCGTACAATTTCTAAGGGTTATTTGAGCAGTTTCTTTTCATAACGTATCTCGATAGCTGCAGTCAATAAGAAACTAAACTCTTCAATGTTTACATGGATTCTGTGCTGTACTATGTGCTGGTTATAACACTGTATGGCGTTGTGCTGCAGAAGTAAACAGTGACGCAAGTGACCTTAAAGAAATTCTCAATCACAGAGGCCGTCGTTGGAGATGGGCTGAGATAAGAGACGTCTGACATTGTAAACACAATGTAAACACTGCAGACAGGGATTAAGGTACACCTGCGCTCCAAAATGGCTGTCCTGATTATATAGTTTGGAGTTTGGATCACAGTTGTTAACACAAAGGTTATATCGCATACAGTTACCAGGAAGACCCGGAAAGGGTGTGAATTTCTTCATACCATCGTAAAAAATCTGATAGAAAATCCAACAAAAATCATGTTTTCTGAGATTGAAGGCAAAGTTATTAGAGGACTGGAGAAAAAATGTATAGTCGGGGACATGTGTGAGGCTATACAAGTCACTCGAGGTGTCTAAGGGGGTCTAGGATTATTAGGATTCTCCATTCAGAGAGTCATAAAAAGGGACATAAAGATTTCTGAAACAGCAGATGGCCTTCATGCGCTGGGTTCACGATGCTAGCTGAGAGAGAGCTGTGATGTGTATGTAGGCCCATACATTCATGTTTTGTTTTGCTTTGGTTTTGTTTGTTGTTTTTTTTCATCTCAGTAAAATTTTATTCTCACTCATTGGTGTTTATTGGAATTGGATATATTTAGTTACATCCATCTAAAAAATATTTTAATAATACATTGCTTAACTGTTTTGATGGCCCGGAGTTTCTCGTTATTGATCCATGTTGGGTTTTTCTGGAGGTTTGTGGTAATAAATGAGCTTTTCAATAGAGCAGAGTTAATAATTAATGGATTCTGATTTCCATCTGCCATCTTAACAGCTTTAGTCGAGGTTTTGTCCCATTCTGATTGGGCAATATATATATATATATATATATATATATATATATATATATATATATATATATATATATATATATATATATATATATATATATATATATTTTTGGCTATATTTTTTCAGCATTAAAAAATATATCACTTTCATTGCAAATCTAATACATATACTAAAGTGTAAAGTATATATATAATTAAAATCAATCCAAAAATCTCTTAATATGTTTCCAGTTAAAATGATGATGACTATTATTATTATATTATTATTATTATTATTACTACTACATTAAATGGTGGCAAGCTAGGTAACAATAGGCTAGCAATATATTTTGTTTTAGAACTATTATATAAGTTCACTAGCAACATTAAATTTGTGATTAAATTGTGTGGTCAGGTTTGCTAGTGAGTGTTAGCCTTCACCTTCCCAGACCGGTGGATGTTGTGTGATAAAGAGGAAGAGCACCACGGAGAACTCTGGACTACACTTCCATCCAGATGCGAAAAAGCTTCTGTTAATTATGACAACAGGGACAAATTTAAAGCCTAGAAGTATCAGTATGAACTTGAAGTTGAACTTCTAACGGAAGAATGAAGAATCTTGGCTGTGGATGTTCTCAGGATAGTAGAGAAAATCTCTGTGAATTAGTGAGTTTGTTTTTAAGCAGCACCGTCGATTCGTCTCACAGAGAAAGTGAAAGAGGCCAGAGCAAACATTTCCTCAGTGCTGTGGCGGAGAAAGAGCTTTAAAGATCCTAATGCCCATCCCAGTTTAGGAGTGGCAAGTTCATGACTACCAGAATACACACATGAACCGCACACACACACACACACACACACACGCACACACACACACACACACACACGCACACACACACACACACACACACACACACACACACACACACACACACACACACAGACAAACAGCATTCCATTCCCAATGAACAATTGAGCAGTATATGAGCTGAAGGAAGCAGGACATAGGGGCATGTATTTGCAAGTGTAAAGACATGACATGACACCAGTGTGTGTATGTGTGTGTGTGTATGTGTGTGTGTGTTTCATCCTTTAAACACTATCATGCTTGGAATATTTCAAATCCAATAGTCCTTCCAATGATGTAAGAGGAAAAAAAAACACTTGGACATATTATAGGAAAATAATGAACAACAGGGTGATATGATGTAATGTAGTGGAGTTAACATGACCAACTCGCTTATAACAACACATCCTGAAGTGTTTTATTCCTCTTATAGCACAGAGATTCACCAACCATCATAATTTTCCTTTATTAATGAGCAACATGTACTTTTTAGCTATTTATAGTTACATTTAATGTTGTACAACGTCCACGAAACAAGCGAGATCGGAAATCATAGCAGCCATTTTAATCTGTTATGTGCCAATGTGTTTGTTGTTCTTCTGATAAGATGCTGTTAAATATCTCTGTTCATGTGTACTATGTATGTGAATATATTAGGGATGTGGTTGTGCTACAATAAAAGTGTCGTCCCAAAGTTGTCGTTAGTTGCTGTCACTGCAAAAAGTATGAACGCGTCAGGAGTTATAATCAATCTATGAATCCATATAATTAGTCATTTCAATTCAATTTTATTTGTATAGCGCTTTTTACAACGGTCATTGTCTCAAAGCAGCTTTACAGAAATATATAAACACAGGATACAGATTTTAAGTGTGTGGATTAATCCCTATTGAGCAAGCTGGTAGCAACGGTGGCATGGAAAAACTCCCTAAGATGAAATGAGGAAGAAACCTAATCACACGTACATTTCATGTTGTACTGTTAAAGCAGCGTATTGCCATGGTCAAGTCAAGTCAACAGAGAACAACTTTGTGTGAGGAAAGACTTCATTATTAAGTGTGTCTGGCTTTGAAAAATATTATTGTGCAACATTACAAAGAGAAGGAACAATGCATATGGTGCTTTATGAAATGTGCTTGTGAAACTGTGTGTGTGTGTGTGTGTGTGTGTGTGTGTGTGGTGGCTTCTTCTCTGGCTCTCTATTTCATAAGCCTTAGAAAAAAAAATTGTATGTCAACCTCAAACAGGTGAATTTATCCCAGTGGTTTCTGACCATTGCAGGTTTGGGTCTCCCAGGGAGACGGAAAAGAAAATGTGTAGTCATTTATATGTAGTCAGGATACTTTTAAGCATAAAGAAGGCTTGGTGCCATGCAAGGCATTACTGCTGAATCCACAGAGCCGAGTAGGATTGTGCAAGGCCTCTCTCTAAATGATTTTGTTAAGGATTTGTTGTGTGTTTCTCATGTCTGTACATCATTACAAATGCAGCACGGTGAAAAACAATGTTAATGACACGTATTCCCAGGTATTGAGAACTTAAAATAATCTTACAGTAAATAAAAAATATAAATACATCAAAACTACTTAAGGATGTATTATAATATACCACTGTATATATATATATATATATATATATATATATATATATATATATATATATATATATATATATATATATACAGTGGTGTGAAAAAGTGTTTGCCCCTTCCTCATTTCCTGTTCCTTTGCATGTTTGTCACACTTAAGTGTTTCGGAACATCAAACCAATTTAAACAATAGTCAAGGACAACACAAGTAAACAAAAAATGCAATTTGTAAATGAAGGTGTTTATTATTAAAGGTGAAAAAAATCCAAACCATCATGGCCCTGTGTGAAAAAGTGATTGCCCCCCTTGTTAAAACATACTATAACTGTGGTTGTCCACACCTGAGTTCAATTTCTCTAGCCACACCCAGGCCTGATTATTGCCACACCTGTTCACAATCAAGGCATCACTTAAATAGGAGCTGCTTGACACAGTAAGGTCCACCAGAAGATCCTAAAAGCTACACATCATCGTGCCGGACCCAAAGAAATTCAGGAACAATTGAGAAAGAAAGTAATTGAGATCTATCAGTCTGGAAAGGGTTATAAAGCCATTTCCAAAGCTTTGGGAATCCCGCGAACCACAGTGAGAGCCATTATCCACAAATGGCGAAGACATGGAACAGTGGTGAACCTTCCCAGGAGTGGGCCGCCCAAGAATTACCCCAAGAGCGCAGCGACGACTCATCAACCAGAGGTCACAGAAGACCCCACAACAACGTCCAAAGAACTGCAGGCCTCACTTGCCTCAGTTAAGGTCAGCGTTCATGCCTCCACCATCAGGAAAAGACTGGGCAAAAATGGCCTGCATGGCAGAGTTCCAAAGAGAAAACCACTGCTGAGCAAAAGAACATCAAAGCTCGTCTCAATTTCTCCCCAACACATCTTGATGATCCCCAAGACTTTTGGGACAACATTCTGTGGACCAATGAGACAAAAGTGGAAATCTTTGGAAGGTGTGTGTCCAAGTATATCTGGCGTAGAAGGAACACTGCATTTCATAAAAAGAACATTATACCAACAGTAAAATATGGTGGTGGTAGTGTGATGGTCTGGGGCTGTTTTGCTGCTTCAGGACCTGGAAGACTTGCCGTGATAAAAGGAACTATGAATTCTGCTGTCTACCAAGAGATCCTGAAGGAGAATGTCCGACCATCTGTTCGTGTACTCAAGCTGAAACGAACTTGGGTTCTGCCGCAGGACAATGATCCTAAACACACCAGCAAGTCCACCACCGAATGGCTGAAGAAAAACAAAATGAAGACTTTGGGTGGCCTAGCCAAAGTCCTGACCTGAATCCTATTGAGATGTTGTGGTATGACCTTAAAAAAGCCGTTCATGCTCGAAAACCCTCTAATGTAACTGAATTAGGACAATTCTGCAAAGATGAGTGGGCCAAAATTCCTCCAGGACGCTGTAAAAGCCTCATTGCACGTTATCACAAACGCTTGGTTGCAGTTGTTGCTGCTAAGGGTGGCCCAACCAGTTATTAGGTTTAGGGGGCAATCACTTTTCACACAGGGCCATGATGGTTTGGATTTTTTTCACCTTTAATAATAAACACCTTCATTTACAAATTGCATTTTGTGTTTACTTGTGTTGTCCTTGACTATTGTTTAAATTGGTTTGATGTTCCGAAACACTTAAGTGTGACAAACATGCAAAGGAACAGGAAATGAGGGAAGGGGGCAAACACTTTTTCACACCACTGTATATATATATATATACACGAATATATGTACTCCTTGTACTTTTTGAAGCAGCTCAGCAAATGAAAAGTCCAGTCAAGAGGAACAAAGATTCAACTGCGAAATGAAATTCAGAAACCGAAAAGCACAACTTAGAAATGGAAAAGCGCAAAAAGTAGATGTACAGTACAAGAAAATGTGTTTAAGATAGAAAGGAAACTCTAACTCTAACCCGTACCAACGTTGTCAGGTCGCTAAAGCATCAGCGGGTGGATTCAGCTATCAAAGAAACACTCCTCTTTCAAACATCTATCACTGGAGACATAAGAGAAAAATACAGAGATGACAACAGCAGGATGACGACGGGTTGTAAACAGACCATCACAAGACTGAAAATAAAAAAATAAAAAATAAAACGACTACTCTCTTATACATAAGGAATTTCTTGCTGAACATCATTACTCTGTGTCTACTCCATGTTTTGTGCACTCAGGTCATTTTGGATTGTGCCAGTGATGTGCATAGATCGAGAGACCTGCCAATGTAAAGTGCATGAACAATTTACAGTTCATGGCAAATTCTCTTTACTATGGTGGAATTTTGTCCAGTACAAATACTGATAAAATAACAGATGCAGATATGTGAACCTAAATCCTAAATGTGATATGATATGATATGATATGATATGATATGATATGATATGATATGATATGATATGATATGATATGATATGATATGACGCGGTTTTCTATGACATCTTTATGAGTTCTTTCAGTCACAGTTAAAAGGATCTGATTTTAAATAATGTTTTATATAACATTTAATACAATATGATATGACATAATTTGATATGATATTATATGACATATGAAATATGATATATATGATATGATATATATTTGAAATGATATATGATATGACATCACATGCCATGAAATAATATGTTATGATATGATATGATATGGTCCTTTTAAGGATGACAACAGGTTAAAAAAAAATCCAGGTTTGTACCAAGATCAAAAACAAAATCAGGTAAAAACACATTTCTTTGTGCAATACTGTTTTAAATAGGTTTCGGTTTCACCACATGCTTTTACAATAACATTTCAGGTGTGTTCTAATCAGCAGCAAAACTGTTGGTCTCTGAATTCGAACGCGGATTGCTATGGCAACTCTTAGTCACAGCTAAAAGAATCAGATATCCCGTTTGTTCTACATTTGATCTTTTCGCTCGAGTTGAAGCTACAAACTCGCACAGAGTTACAAGAGAAGTTGTCAGTGAAAAATACCGAAGTACTGAAATTATACAACTTTTCATCAACCTGTGTGTCATTCTGGTGACAGTGACCTCTGGTGGTGAGAGCTGGTATAGCTTTGTCTCTTCTGTTGAACCATTTTGGTTTTGTTTAAGAGCTAATCAAATTAACAGGACTAACCATATACACTGCTAAAGTTTTAGGAAACTGAGGAAACTGACGGACATGACAGAGCAGAGTTCTGGTTATATATTCTTTCCTGAAGCAGGTAGGACACACACAAAATTGTGTGTGACAAGTCAATAAAAACATTACAACACTGTAAAATTAATATTATTTATATCAGCATAGAGTAATGTACAGTAATGGCTCTTTATGGCTCCAGAGAATGAGTATAAACCTGAGGAACCTGATGCTGAGAGTGCATTTCCTGGCCCTCTTTTGACGTGAGACCCTGTTTTATAATCATTTATATAAGTCATGTTTTAAACCATATTGTCAGGAGTTTAATATATGTGTGCTGTAATCCACATAAGACATCTGTTCTGACATCTGTTGCAGCAAAAAGATGCAGAAGGATGGCCTGATTCGGTTTATCGTGCAGAAATCGCAGGAGTGTCTCAATGCTACTGATATACAGGACTCAGTGGAGATGTATTTCTTCTGGCAGATTATGGAATTGTTCTGCCGTCAAAATGGAGTAAGTGTTAGAGCTCGTTATGCGTCCAAATGAATTGTTGAACTGAATAGAAATAGTATCCAGAGATTCAGAGTACTTATGTGTATACATATGTATATGTATTTCAGAATTAATCTCACAGTGGTTTACAGAACTTTTTGTTTCATCAAATGGGATCCCATTACTGAGCTGACAATCTTTTTAAAACAATGAATAGTGCACTTACTACTGTGTCTTGTATGTGTAGCGCATTATCTGTTCATTCTGAATAATGTATTGATATATTCAATTACATAACTAATGCTTACGATAGATAATATTAATAATTATAATAATAATAATAATCTTTTACAGAAAGTGAAAATGTATGAAGTTGGCACACTCCTCTTTAGGGGCTACTGCATGCTTAGGAAGAAGTCATCAGAAGTTTGTATATCAGTATCAGAATCCTTCTGTATATGATTATATAATGTTGGACTGTTTTTGCCAGTATCATACTGACTAACATGACACTTTCTACTGCAGCTCAGAGGTGTTAAGAACTATAAGAAATTGTGCCTTCCTCTCGCACAACTTGTGTGCTCCAATTCCCCAGATGATGAGCACAGAGATCTTGTGATAAAGATGGGAGACGATTTTGGTACGAATACGCTCCACATTAACAGCATTTTTCCGTAATGAACATATTGTAATCATATCATGAAGTCTATGATGAGTCATGAACCCTGAATCTCACATGCATGTTTGGTTTTTCATCTGCAGCCTCCAAAGGACTGACCTACGCAGCTCATATCTGCTATGTGGTTGCAAAAGTGGAGCTTGGTTCGCATGGTCAGTTCGATCTGATTGGATGCAATGGGTAATTTGTGTGTGCGCATGTGTGTGTGTGTGTGTCTGTGTGTGTGTTTTGTGTGTTTGTGTGTGTGTGTATGTTCCAGACTTGGCACTAACCCACTATTCTATTTGCACCAGATTGCCATTTGGATTGAGAATCCTGAGTGATATGATTCAGAAAACCGAGACATATGAATACGTGCTATCGTTGACCTCAGGGCAGGCCCAGCCAAACTTCCAGGTTGGAATATCTTTTCTCAACGTTTTCATGTTCATTGATTTAGCCACTGTACTAAAAATTAATGACTCTGTCTCTCTTAGATCTTCAAGTTGTATTACGCCAGCAGGCTGACCACGATTGCACTTTATGATTTAGCAATTGCATACTGTGAGACCATCGCTAGGGCAGTCATCACCTTCCCTGGCAGCTTCAAAATGACCTTTATGGAACGGGTTATTTTGGTAAATAAGTTCATTATTAATTGTCAAATGGTTTCAAGGTTTTAGATGTATGGTGTTGTGTTAATCAGCTCTTTTGTGTAGCTGTCTAGCAACTTGCACAAAGAACTACAAGAGGAAAATGAAGCTGAGTGGCTGCTAGAGCTTCGCCGGCTGCACAGTGTCAAAGTAGCTGATGCAAATGCAAACACTAATGTGGTACCAGAAAAGCGCATGCTATCTACCAGCTCTGATTTGGTTTCTGAGATTCAGGACCCGATCACTGGCGAGATCCCTGCTTATGACCAGCACACTGACCCAGTGGGTATGTTAATCCAGTATTTGGACAAAAACTATTTTGAACATTTCAAAATCACATAGCAAACTACGTACAGTGATGTGTGGGGAGAATATATTATAATAATATATGCGTTTATAGAAATATCCATTTATAGAACTAAAGACTTGTCAGTCATCATCAAAAGGATGCTGTAATGTGGTGGCATTGGTAGCTCAGTGGTTAAAAGATTAGACTGCAGGGCAGAAGGTTATGAGTTCAAACCCTACCTCTGACGAGCTGCCACTGTTGGGCCCTTGAGCAAGGTCCATAAACCTCAACTGCTCAGGTGTGTAAATGAGATAAATGTAAGTTGCACTGGATAAAGGGGTCTGCTAGATGCTGTAAATGAAAACTTAAGGTGTTGTGCTTAAGTGACTACATGAATAGTAGACACTGAACATTTAATTCTTAATTCAATTTAAATTCAATGAATTATTGTCTGTTTAATAGATGTGTTTGATTCACGGTACACCATGGGAGAGCTTCTGGGAAAGGGAGGCTTTGGCTCTGTCTATGCAGGTGTACGTAATGAAGATGGGAAACAGGTACAAACCACCACAGGGAAACCACCTACAAGAATTGTTTTTTCTGCAAAATTTTTGTTAACATGTATATAATGAAATGAGTGTTGATTTGTACAACCCCAATCCCGTAAAAGTTGGGACAGTATGGAAAATGTAAATAAGAACAGAGAGGAGTGATTTGTAAATGTACTTTGGCTTGTATTTAAACAAAAAATTTATAAAGGTGAGGTATTTGATGTTTTATCTAATCAACTGCATAGTTTTTTTTTGCATGCAACCCGTTCCAAAAAAAGTTGGGACAGGGGCAATTTAGGACTAATAGCGATATAAGAAGGTGATGTGAAACAGGTGAGGTAATCGTCTAATCATAGTATATAAGGAGCCTCCAAAAAAGGCCTAGTCCTTCAAGAGTAAGGAGGGGTCGAGGCTCAGAGCAACAGTTGTGTCAGGGAATAATCCAACACTTTGAGAACAACATTCCCCAAAGACAAATCAGTAGGATTTTGCGCATTTCTCCTTCTACAGTGCATAATATAATTAAAGATTCAAGGAATCCAGTCAAATCTCAGTGCGTAAAGAGTGAGGCCAAAAACCACTTCTGAATGTGCATGATCTCAATCTCTCTGATGTCACCGTCTTAAAAACCGTCATGATGGACGGTCTGTAATGGATGTCCTGACATGGGCTCGGGAATACTTTGGTATACCTTTGTCAGTCGACGCCATTCGCCGCTGCATCCACAGATGCAAGTCAAGGCTTTATAATGCAAAGCAGAAGCCATACATCAACACCGTCCAGAAGCACCGCCCATTTCTCTGGGCTCGGTCTCATCTGAGATGAACAGTAGCACAGTGGAATCGTGTTTTATGGTCTGACGAGTCGACATTTCAAATAGTTTTTGGACAAAACAGCCGTCGTGTTCTCTGGGCCAAAGAGGAAAAGGACCATCCAAGCTGTTATCTTCATCAGGTCCAAAAGCCAGCATCTGTCCTGGTATGGGGGTGTGTCAGTGCCCATGGTATAGGTAACTTGCACTTCTGTAAGGGCATCATTAATGCAGAAAGATATGTACACATTTTGGAGCAACATACGCTGCCATCCATAGCAGGACAATGCCATACCACATTCTGTCCAGATTACAAGTGCATGGTTGCGTAAGCAGAGAGTGCGGGTGCTAGCATGGCCTGCCTGCAGTCCTGATGACTATCTCCGATTGAGAATATGCGGCGCAATGTGAAGCACAAAATAAGGCAATGAAGACCATGTACAGTTGCGCCGCTGAAGAAATGCATAATGGATGAATGTGGGGAAATTCCGCTTGCTAAACTTAACCAACTGGTCCAAAAGCTTAATAAGTGTTATTAAAAGAAAAGGTGATGTTACACAGTCGACCATCCTGAATTTTTTGGAGTATGTTTCAGTAATCAGAATTTAAATGAATGTATATTTTCAGAAATATACTACATTCACCAAGTTAAACATCAAATAACGCTATTAAAGCTAATTAGCTAATTACAAAACAACATGGCTTTTAGAAGTTACTAATTATGTTTTGTATCTGTGAACAGGTTGCCATTAAATATGTGAACAAGAGGCACATCAACAAACTCCTTACCATTGTATGTAAACTTATTTATTTATTTATTCATTCATTTACCAATTTATTCATCTATTTATTTATCAGTTTATTTATTTCATTTAGTTTATTTTCTGTGGGAAGCAATAAGGTCCAAATAAGAAGCACTTTGTAATGTACTTAAATGTAACTTCAATCATGAGTCAGGCTGTAAAGTGTACTTTAAACCCGGCATTCAGAGTAGTTTTTCTTTTTTTTAAACTAGTTTGGTGTAGAAACTGTAGGTCATAAAAAGTTATGCCTAATGTAGATGGTGATATTTCACCATGAGCCGGCAATAAGAATCACGATCCCAAGGAAGAACGACATTTTAAAAAAATGAAATATTTACTTCAGGGTAGTAATTTAAGTGCAGATTTAAAAAATAATAATAATAATTTAAGGCTTGTGCTTTACATTGAAGTGTTTACTCAAATGATCTATTTGTATTTTATACAACATTCGAATGCACTGAACAACAGTATAACATTACATTATGATGTATTGGTAACCTTTACAGTATTTTGTGGTGTATAGGTACCCGAGGTGAATATACACCTGTTTATACACCTTGCACCCAAGGGAAGAGTTTTATAATCCCTGTAGTTTTAAATTGATAGTTTTCTAATCCCTACTGTTTCTATGTTCTAGTTAAAATACTGTGGTGCAGGAAGTGTATGTCTCTGAGGTGTTCATGTCCACATTATGTCACAATTTACTTACCAGTAATGATTGTAATAATATTCACACCAAACACGTGATAACCGTGTCCTATTTTATTTTAGCCAGGAGAGACGAACAAGACAAACAAGGAGGTGACACTATTGAGGATGGTGTCCCGACCACCTTGCTGTAGCAACATAGTGGCGCTGCTGGAGTGGTTTGACATGCCCGCTCAAGTTGTCTTGATCCTGGAGCGTCCCATCCCCTGTATGAACCTTAAAGAATTCGTTAAACTTCAGAATGGTTGTCTGTCTGAGGCACAGACTCGAGACATCATGCTGCAGGTGATTCAGGCTGCTCATCACTGTTGTGACCGTGGAGTTTTGCACCGTGACATCAAGGCCCAGAATCTTCTAATAAATACTGATACAATGCAAGTCAAGCTGATAGATTTTGGCTGTGGTGACTTGCTGAAGGACACCCCCTACAAAAAATATGCAGGTAATGAAATAATAGATATAGGATGGAATGAAAGGGAATGCAGTGAAGAACTGTTTTTTTTTTTGTGTGAAATTGCTAGCGGTTTCCTCTTATTTACACTCAGGCACTCCAGCTTTCTGGCCTCCTGAGCGGGTACTGTTCGAAGAGTATAACGGCATTCCTGCTACCATCTGGGGTCTGGGCATACTCCTGTCCTATTTACTTGCTGGAAAATACCCCTTTAACTCAAAGAAGAGCTTTGATGATGCATACCTGAAATTACGTCCTGTTGTGTCTCGAGGTGAGACACATTTACTATAATAAAATAATAAAATCATTTGTATAATAAAAATGTACAACATGCATAGCTAAATCAATTTAAACATAAATATTGATTTATTGTTTTATATCACACCTCTACATACTCTTATCACTACAGAATTGCTTGAACTGCTAATTTGGTGCCTGGACTTCAACCCTCAATTGCGTCCAACTTTCGAGGACTTACTCAGGCACGAGTGGTTTGTTGAGGGAATTCAGGACAAAGTCTAGGTAAGACAGCTATCACATGTAGACCTAATTAATGCGAGCTAAAGCATGCTGTAATAGTCTACATTGTCATGATCTCCCCTGCAGACGGCGCTGCAGCATGCGACGAGCCAGAGTGTGCAAGCGCTCAGTAAGGGAAACCTTAAGTTGTGTAGCTGGCCTACAAACTGACCTCTAAATTGAAAATGATCCATTTTCAATTTAAAAAAACAGTGTGTTGTCTCAAAGTTGTCATTTGTTGCTGTCACTGCAAACATTATGAAAGGCTTAATCAATTTATGAAACTAATTACACACACTAATAGCAGGTAACTGACTTAAAAAATATTGGTTGTTATACTGTTGTATGCTTTATAATCTATTGCATTGTATTTATTCATGAAAAGACCAATGATTTACAAATAAAGTCTATGCAACAGTCAGAGCATGCAAAATCAAAGGTAGATGTTTGTTTAACACATGATGGTACTTTTGAAGGCAAACAGGAAAATTTTTACAGGTTTTCAAATGATTACATTAATAAATAACAGGATTGGTTTGTATTAGGCTACTATTTGTGTTTTAGAAAGATTTTTATTTTTCATTTATAGTTTTTATTGTTGATGTTTAATTGCTATTTAACAGTATAGACATTTCAAATACAGTGTAGGTAATCTGATCTCATCTAATATGATTAGACTTGTAACGGCGTTACGTAATCTGTTACAGTTACATAAAAAAGTAATAAGATTAAAGGTATATTTTGTAAAAAAAATAAATAAAAAATTGGAAATACTAACAAGATTTTTTTTTTTTCATTTAAAACCAAAGAAATGAATCTTTTGATAAATATTTTCTCTCTTGCCAGTCATGGCTCACATGAGCAACCTCCAGGTGCATGTGCAAATAAATGTTGCGCAAAGTTTTAATTTGGTAGAAATGAACACAAATTGTTCACTAAAATGCTACTGTGATGTAATGTTACCTGCATCAGGGACAGGGATCTTTTCTTTTTTTTATTTGCTTGTGTGTTTCATTGTTTATTTATTTAATCAGCTAAAACAAATCCAAATATTGAACATGTTTTTAAGCTCTAAAAATAAGCTGTAAATAAAAGTATTTTAGATCATAATGCTTTTCTCTTGACTTTATTTACATACGTGACCTTAAAGTAATCCAAAAATAATCAGATTACATTACTTTCATATTGTGATACTTGGATTACATTACTGATGACATTTTTATGAAGTAATTTGTAACTGTAATGGAATATTTTTTTAAGTAACCATCTCAACCCTGGATATGATATGATATATGACATGATATGATATGTGATATGCTATATTATGTGATGTGATATGATGTGATATATTATGTGATGCGATATGATATGATATGATATG
>CM022752.1:19611422-19663922 GCA_012411365.1 Ameiurus melas
TCATTGATACGGTGCAGCTTTTAATGGAAGGAGTCTCCAGTGTCGACGCTGTGTAACGGTACGTTTTCCACCATGGGAAGATCTTCAGGATGGATTTCTTTTACAGTTTACAATTTCTTGTTTCTCTGTAACAAGACAAGCTGCATTTTTTTTTACTTTGAGGGAGAGGAGGAAAACGGAGGCTGGTGGAGGAATGAAAGTTTATAGCTTTTTTTTTTTACGTAAGTGATAAAAGTTGTTTGTGGAGATTCCACTACTGTAACGGTAACTATAAACGGATAAATCTGCAATGTCATTCTTTTAATACGTTTAAGATTGTAATTCTTGACCTGTTGCTGACGCTTAAGAGGAATAAAACTTCAGGGTGTGGTGTTATCGGAGAATAATACACTGCGTTGGACAACGTGTAAGAGCACACCCTTCCAACTGTTTTATTGCTTAAATAATATCAGTGTCGTGATAAATTGTTACAAAACAGATCTCTGAGATATTGTGTGTTATCAGTGTTTTGTTTTTGTTTTTTTTTAAGAAAAGATACAAATTCTGCAAGCAGCTGAGTACATGTTAATATTTCCATGCTGAATCCTTAAAATTGTAAAAATGTACAAAAATAATTTAGTTTTGAAGTATCTTATGAGATTTTTTGTTATATCGAGCCCTAACACTATTATTTTCACTTTTATTACAATACAATCCTCCATAACCTCCCTAGCTTTTACATTCCCTCAACATATCCTCTGTAGCTTTATAAATGAAAGAAGGCCTGCATTGTTTCCCAGTGAGTTATGCACCGCGGACTGCACGCTGCCATTCAGATGAGACTAGAGTTTGGCCCCGAGCCTCAAAGAACCATCATTCATTAGATTAGAACGATTACCAGCAGTCAGTGTCACCTTCATCACAGGATGATTAGGGGACGTGGGGTGACGTTGGTCACGTGACCTGCCGGTAAGAGAAAGGAGCGGTACAATGTAAAGTATGTTGGGTTGATTACTACCTGAGCCACATGTGCAAAAATATTATAAATATTTATCTTTTTTCCTCAAAATATTCTCTTGAACTCATTTGTTCATTTCCACTCATTTTTTTGTTGTTGTTTTGATGCTGTTACCCCATCCAGACTCCTCACCGTGTTGAGTTCATTTGCATAAACGTGTTTCCGCTGAATTTTCTTCTCTTGCCTTAGAATCCGCCAAAACTACTTATGTTTATCGGTTCATCAAGATGTGGGTTAACTTCCTGTTTCCTAAACAGAAGCAAAAACGAGTGCCTTATCAGGCTTAACACGAGCTAAAATGAGAGAACCAAGTTGTTTGTAACTGAGAAACAGCAGGTGTTACTCGCCTCATTGTTTCATCTCCCAGAATAGATTGGTCAGAATAATGGGCCAACAGAATCACGTATGAGCGCTGATCTGTGCCCAGGATCTCCACCATTGGTCCAACTCGATGTAAACCATGTCAGGAATGTCAGAAATGTTCTGGTGGGCAAAGAGTTGTGGGTTGTGTTGGTTGGTTTCACAGGACGCATTTCCCTAAAACGCAGCGGGTTCATCCAGCAAGCTGAACTAAAAGTTTCATCAATTCAAGTCAGAATTTATTGTTCTCTTTAGTTCAAGGATAAGTAGGTACATTTTAGAACAAGTAAGTTAGTTCAATGAGAAGTAAGCAAGTTCCAGGACAAGTAAGTTAGTACCAGGTTAGGTTTCAGGATAAGTAAGTTAGTATGAGGATAGGTTTCAGGATATGTTAGTTCTAGTATAAGTAAGCAAGTTCCAGAACAAATAAGTGAGTATAAGGATGGGTTCCAGGAGAAGTATGCAAGTTAGTTCCAGGATAAGTAAGTTTGTATGAAGAAAAGTAACTTCCAGGATAGCTAAATAAGTTTATGGAGTTATAAAAGAACAGTCATCTGATACTTGCGATTTAATAATACCAACAATAATATTTATAATATTCTGTTTTTCAATCAGAATTGGGCTCCTTTTGTACATCTGGTGTGGATGTTTTTTTTTGTTCATTCATCATACATTTTGTCATATGAAGAAAAAAAAATATATCATTTTTAACCTTGGTGAAAGAACGATTCAGGGAGATCTTGTTTATTAATACCGCTCGTCAGCTGGGCTGTTTTTCACGCAGATCTTTTCAGCTTGTATAGTTTCTTCAAGACTACATTTTAGAAATGTGGAAATATAAACAGTTTCCACCTCATGTTTAAACACGTGTCTCCTTATGCTAGCTTTTCACAGAAGGAACGACCAACAAGCTGGTGGGCTGCTATGTGGACGAGAGCCCAGAGGACGTGGTACTGGTGAGGGTGTACGGCAACAAGACTGAGCTGATTGTGGACCGTGACAACGAGCTGAAGAGCTTCCAGGTTCTCCATGCCAACGGCTGTGCTCCTCGCCTCTACTGCACCTTCAACAATGGCATCTGCTACGAGTTCATGCAAGGAGACGCTCTCGGCACGCAGGACGTCAGGGACCCCGTGCTGCTCAGGTAAGGTGGCAAGAGGACGCCCAACAAACTCTGTCTTATTAATTACTCAATGTAACATCTTTTTCCTAGAATAGCAAGCAAGAAAGAATCAACTATAGTAGACAAGTGTCAGGTTTATATCCCAAGTGAATGGTGTTTACCTCAGACATGCGATCTTCCAAGGACTATTTTGAAATCACATGTCCATGGCAGGTCTTCTGTAGTCGTCTTGAGTTACAGACCTTTGTTGTAAATCGAGGCGCTTCAACAGTTCTACAGGACGGTGGGAAAATACAGTAATTATCGTGGAGTTCTGTAGCAGCTTCACACTTATAATGTCATGAAACATGATGAACAACGTGTGAATTGGGAGTAATAATGGTCATTCAGCTGTGTCCGCACAGCTCGTCGTACTTCACTTCCAAACCAGCTGTGTTCCTTCTACAATGTTGCACATGAAGGAATGTCCTTCCTTTGTCTTTAGGATGTAGATAGACGATCCAGTCTTGACCTTGAGAAATTATACTCCACTACTTGGATTGTGTCTGGTGGGATTTTTATTTCTCTTTTTTTTTTTGATTTCCTGATTTAAGTCACACTTTCTCCTTCACATAAATCTCTGCATTGCAGAATTGCTAATGCTCTAACGGTAAGCTGAGACTTTTCCAGATCCCCTAGATTAGCTAGATCAGGTGTTTCATTAGCATCAGAACTAAATGCAGGGCTGTAGATTTTAACAGCGGATTTGGGTACTTTGTTCCATGTCCGATTGTGAAATTTTAAAAAAAGTTACCTCATTACAACGAGAGCCGATGTAAGTGTGTGTGTGTATATATAATATATATATATATTTTTTTTAATCAGATCAAAAGGTTTTTAACATCATGAGAAACGTTTCAGTCGAGTGTCCACAAACTTTTATTTCATCCATACTATAATGTGCTGCTACTACAAAGGACCTTGACCTTGTGGCAGCTTTCATGGTAACTCTAAAAACAGCGTAAATTTATGGTTAAACATTAAAATGTGGCTGGTATCTCCATTTAGTCATGTTAGTTCCTTATTCAGACCTTTTTTCAGCAAGGAGTTGTATGTAATTAGTCCTTCATAAATTTTAGTCGGGAAGGGGAAGACAAATAAAGATTAAATCAATTATCTCCCATTCATGCTTTTCACCTCTTAGCTTTTTATTTTCTTCGCCAAAGTTCCAGGTCACTTTGAACGATGTCATACTTTGCAACGTTGTCGGCTGACTCGATCACGCGACATCGAGTCTTAATCTCATCTGTACATGTCTGTCTCGTTAGACTCATCGCTACAGAAATGGCCCGCATCCACGCCATCCATGCACACAACGGCTGCATCCCCAAACCCAACCTGTGGATCAAGATGCGCAAGTACTTCTCCCTTGTGGCCACCGAGTTCACCGACCAAGCCTCCAATGCCAGGTAAGCCGAGCTCCGATACAGAAATGCCCAAAACAGAGCGAGCAACAGCAAGTCATTTCAGAATTGATGGATATGACGTCTACTACGATAAGTGAACATGTATAAGATTACTATTGTGAAACCGTTATACTTGAGCCGTGTGGCACTGGGTCTCATCGTAGGCATGAAACCGTTACATGGGAATGCAAACACTGAAAGACACATAAATGCAACACCATTTTTTTTTTGTGGGTGATCATGTCCCGTCTCTTCCGAAAAGGCAGTGGTTTCCTTCTACCCACACAATATGCTTTTGATTGGATTATTTATTTCTTGTAAGGCAGTTTGAATTGAGATGATTGTCCCTTAATATTCTGTGAGAATCTACAGTCTGGGCTAGAAAGGAAATCAGACCCATTCTGTGGTGGTATGTTGTTGTTGTTTTTTTTTTTTTAATTGTTTATATCCGCTAAGGATCTGCCCCCTTCTGCATACATGAGCTTACAGATGCCCACAATTGGCTAGTGTCAATGTGATTGACAGTGTGGATGGCGCTCTTAAAGCGATTAATTCAGGTCACGTGACAAGTGATTTCTTTGCATTATCTTGAACGAGCTTTAGCTGCACTGTGCACTTTGAATAAATGACCAGATGACAACACAACACAGCCCTAGTTTTATATGGTGTTAATGTAATTAACACTGAAATGAATTCTTTTATTTTTTTGTGGCAGACACTTGTAGGTCTTATAACAGGCATATGTAGCCTGTGTTTTTCTTTTACTGCTGCATTGAGAGTTTTTACACTGTTCAAAAAAAATGAAGGGAACACTTAAACAACACAATGTAACTCCAAGTCAATCACAGTCCTGTGAAATGAAACTGTCCACTTAGGAAGCAACACTGATTGACAATCAATTTCACATGCTGTTGTGCAAATGGAATAGACAACAGGTGGAAATTATAGGCAATTAGCAAGAAACCCCCAATAAAGGAGTGGTTCTGCAGGTGGTGACCACAGACCACTTCTCAGTTCCTATGCTTCCTGGCTGATGTTTTGGTCACTTTTGAATGCTGGCGGTGCTTTCACTCTAGTGGTAGCGTGAGACGGAGTCTACAACCCTCACAAGTGGCTCAGGTAGTGCAGCTCATCCAGGATGGCACATCAATGCGAGCTGTGGAAAGAAGGTTTGCTGTGTCTGTCAGCGTAGTGTCCAGAGCATGGAGGCACTACCAGGAGACAGACCAGTACATCAGGAGACGTGGAGGAGGCCGTAGGAGGGCAACAACCCAGCAGCAGGACCGCTACCTCTGCCTTTGTGCAAGGAGGAGCAGGAGGAGCACTGCCAGAGCCCTGCAAAATGAACTCCAGCAGGCCACAAATGTGCATGTGTCTGCTCAAACGGTCAGAAACAGACTCCATGAGGGTGGTATGAGGGCCTGACCTCCAAAGGTGGGGGTTGTGCTTACAGTTTGGCATTTGTCAGAGAACACCAAGAAATTCAGCACTGGCGCCCTGTGCTCTTCACAGATGAAAGCAGGTTCACACTTAGCACATGTGACGGACGTGACAGAGTCTGGAGACACCGTGGAGAATGATCTGCTGCCTGCAATATCCTCCAGCATCCATCCTCCAAAGTTCCTCCTAATGCAAGACAATGCTAGACCTCATGTGGCTTGAGTGTGTTAGCAGTTCCTGCAAGATTGAAAGCATTGATGCTATGGACTGGCCTGGCCTGCCCGTTCCCCAGACCTGAATCCAACTGAGCACATCTGGGACATCATGTCTCGCTCTATCCACCAACGCCACGTTGCACCACAGACTGTCCAGGAGTTGGCGGATGCTTTAGTCCAGCTCTGGGAGGAGATCCCTCAGGAGATCATCCGCCACCTCATCAGGAGCATGCCCAGGTTTGTTGGGAGGTCATACAGGCACGTGGAGGCCACACATATTACTGAGCCTCATTTTGACTTGTTTTAAGGACATTACATCAAAGTTGGATCGGCCTGTAGTGTGGTTTTCCACTTCAGACCTCCATGGGTTGATAAATTTGATTTCCATTGATAATTTTTGTGTGATTTTGTTGTCCGCACATTCAACTTTGTAAAGAAAGGAGTATTTATGAGATTATTCATTCAGATCTAGGATGTTATTTTAGTGTTCCCTTAATTTTTTTGAGCAGTGTATATACGATATTTGAACATTTTTAGTGCTTTTATTTTCTTTTTTTTTTTGCTTTTTTGCTTTTTTCTTCCCCCTCTTGTAACTTGTAAAAGTGACGGTGGGTTTTATTTCTCTTTGCACTCTGCAGCAGATCTCCTCGAGCCAAGCGAGCAGAATTATTGACGATACGAGCGTTATCAGTGTCACTGTGCACCTGTAAGGCCATTATGTACGGACAGTCAGTCATCACCAGCTGGTGAATTACAGAGACGCAGGCTCTCGGAGCCCTGCAGATGTTTACATTCCTCCGTTTTTCAGGAACAGCGTGGCGAATCGTGTAGACACGGCAGCGGCGGTTATCAGCCGTTAGACCGTCTGCAAGGTCATCGAGAGCAGGGCAGCAATTGAAAGTTTTTACATCGAATCCGTTTTATCGGCTCAGTTTCTGCAAAATCTCTCTTGGTACAGTTTATTATTATTATTATAACGTCTGCATGAATTAATGACTTCAAATTTAAAAAAAGAGAAAAAGAATACGTTCTGATAACTATTCAATTTTAGTCAATAACGAATCTAATGACGGCAACAACAGCAAAACAACGAGTAATAATGACATCTGACCGATTTTAGGATTCAGTACAAAGGATTTTGATGTATAAATTTTTCACAGCATTCATGATCATATCGTCATATTGCGTATCGAGCATAATGATGAGCAGCAATGAAAATAAACAATAGTACATGCTGTGAGGTCATGTGTAATATAATTAATAAATCTAATAATAATATAATTTAGCAATTTTCAACATTCAGTTAGCAATTTTAACGTAAAATTAGCTAGTTAACGGTTGCTTAAATTTTTTTTAAACAAACAAATAAATAAATAAATCACAATACTACTTATATTTCCAGAAAGTTGGTTGTGACATCATTTATCATGTTATATATATATAAAAAAAAAAACAACCTAAAATCTCGATCACCTGGCCTTAGGCTCTACATATTACACCGTGTGAGTGATATCGCTGACTTGATTAGTCATCACAGCCATTTCCTTCAGACTCCCTACCTGTGTTGATGAAGCAGGTCTCAGATTAGGGTCAAGGGGTGACTTGCTCCAATCCAATAGAGAGAGAGGGATGGTCAGTCGTGGTTGCTGTGTGTGTGTCTCTGTGTCTTTGTGTGTTTGCAGACGACTTCAGCTCCAGAATTAGTCTCCTAAATCCATTACTCAAGGAGAGTTCTCCATGGCAATGGCTCTCAGATCGGTTTCAGCGCACCGCTTCATTAAGTGCGGAGCAGCTGATAAAGCGATGGTATACATAAACAATAAATAATAAGGTTTATCTGAGCTAGGTCACACAACATGTTTGTAATACTGTACATGCCTGCAGTTTGTTTATTTTGGTCACTGCCTTCATTTAATAGGAACAGAATCATACTAGCATCGTTATGTTGTATTAGAGTATCATACAGTATAACATATATTTGTTTGTTTGGTTTTTTTTTTCTTGTATTTTAGGAGAGAAAATAACATTTCAGAGCTTATATGCGTCTAGGAGCACATTCTGAACATGGAACAACAGCCTTCTGATGTGTATTCATGGGGGGGCGCATATCATTTTAATGTTTAACAATTATAATAAAAGCGATCCTCCATGCCACATTGGTTATCGGTTATTGGTTACATCAGTTATCAAGCAGCATCGATCATAAGCTGGTTCTCTTTTCAAGCACCTCAAGAGCTCTGAAGTGTGTGTATGTTGAAGAGCATTGCGGGATGCCTGGAGAAATTCCCCAATAGTAAATGAATAAAAAATTTAAGGGTCGAACCGTTTACGTTTCTCTTCCCCAGAATCCGAGAGGAAGTTCCCAGTAAGGAAGTTCTGGAAGAGGAAATGTCGTGGATGAAGGAACACCTGTCTCAGCTCGGCTCGCCCGTGGTGCTCTGCCACAATGACCTGCTCTGCAAAAACATCGTACACAACGTGAAGGAAGGTGTGTGGACAATGTGAAGTAAACGTTTTGCGATTTCTCAGTAAAGAGACCAGCTTTTTTTTTTTTTGCATTATTAAGTTTAAAAAAATAAAATAAAAATAAAAAAGGACTGTTTAGCTGCTGTAACATAAGTGATAACAGAAACTAACTTGTTTCATGGAACTGTTGAATTATTGCCAGTAATCTGAGAGGAATAACACACTTTTGGACCTGCCGTTATCTGAAAATAATCAACTTTGATGTAGCGGGCTTGATCGTGCCAGCCAGTCGTTTATTATTTTCCTATAACAGCACACAATTAATCACGAAAAGCTGACTAAAACAGTGTCGTAACATCTCATCATTCCACACCATCATTCAAAATGTCAGCGTCTATGAATATGCACGAGAATGCAAAATAGACTTTAGCTGTCTCGACCAGTGTGATACCACTAATTAACGAAATAATTTAACTCTCAATCCTGTGTATGAATTTCAAAGCTTGTTAAAACATACCATAACAATCCTAACCGCTTTATTCATTATACTTGGCTAGCGAGCGTAGCATGCATTTTCTGTGGTCAAAAGTTTCCTCTAGGGTATCCACAGCCTCAAATCCCCCAAAATCACATTTAGTCGAGGTTATTGAGTAAAAATGATCAGAGTGGCTCTGTTAATTTTTCCAGCTGTCTGTTTTGCTTTTACAGGTTATGTTCGCTTCATAGACTACGAGTACTCAAGTTACAACTACCAGGCGTTTGACATTGGGAACCATTTCAATGAGTTTGCAGGTGAGTGAGTCACACAATGATGAATACTGTAGCCCGGAGCATTAATGCTTTGATGTCATGTGCTGTGTTTGTGTGTGTGACAGGCATGAGTGAACTGGACTACAGTCTGTACCCGAGTCAGGAGCTGCAGCTGGATTGGCTGCACACCTACCTGAAGGCCTACAAACTCTTCACCAAGAAGGGAGAGGAAGTGAGCCAGCTTGAGCTCGAGACGCTCTACGTTCAGGTCAACAAATTTTCACTGGTGAGGAAATAACTAATGAGAGTGTGAAGATGGAAAAATAGAAACTGTCTCATCACCGAGATACTATAACACAAACCATTAATGGGTTAAGAATTATGAGCTGTGTATTGAACGGTAGAAAAGACAATATGTGGGTAAAAACCCCCAACATGGCAACGGCGAGGGGGACAGAAGGATTCATACATGTGGACCAATGATGAAGTGGAACTACTGCTAAAGGTTCGCTCGGGTCTTATCAAAAATCCAAATTATCAGTTACGTTTTGAAATGTGCCTTGAAATGAATCAAGGCATCAATCATAAATAGATTATTGCTGATTTATAATTTATTTATAAAATATTATTATCGAAAACAGACAGACAACCGGTGTGGGGAACAAAATAATACACTACTGGTCGAATGTTTATGGACACACGACTGAAATCTTTCTCATGATCTTAAAAACCTTTTGATCTGAAGGTGTATAATTTAAATGTTTGAAATTGCAACGAAAAATTCCGAAAAGCAGGCGATAAGAGTCCAGTGTAAGTGGGAACTCGTTTACTACTGTTTAAAAAGCGTCTCAGGGAAATTCCTCAAGAAATCAGTTGAGAAAATGCCAAGAATACATTTCTGGAAATTCTAGATGAAAAGGATGTTTACATTGAAGATGCTAAAATATTACATTATTTTGATTTATTTTGAATTTTTTTTTTCACAACATAATTCCCATTGCTCCATTTGTGTTCTACCAGAGTTTTGATTACTTTTTTATTATTATTCTAAAATGTGGGGGGAATAAATAGAAATAAAGAATGAGTGTGTCTAAACTTTTGATTGGACGTGTACGTGACGTGTAAATAGTTCATTTGGTCATTTGCTAATAACTCCGAATGGAAATTGTACCATCGTATCATGTGGAGGCCTGAGGTTTACACCCTTACTAATAACAAAATTTATTCAAATGAAATTACAAGCATGTTATCAAATAAGAATTTACAGAACACGTTATTCATTTTCAGTCACCCAAAAACAATGTATTTTGGGGGGGGCGTAATGTTTTTTAAAATATCCGTACAGGCATGGACGAAGCCTGAGAGAGTGTTGTTTATTGTGATGAACCTTTTGTTCCTCTCTTATGACAGGCATCTCATTTCTTCTGGGGCTTCTGGGCCCTCATCCAGGCCAAGTACTCCACCATTGACTTCGACTTCCTTGGGTAAGCAGCTCTCCCAAGGCACTCTCATCTCATTGGCTTTTATTTGACTAAGAAAGATTAGTTTAAAAAAAAACAATTATGGTCAATTCCAATTATAATGTTGATTATAATTAGAACGTGATTAAATATGCTGGGTTTTTTTTCTTTCCTTCTTTCTTTCTTTCTTGCCCTGGCAGGCAGATAATATTATCCACTCCCTGACGCTCCTTAAACCTGAAATGGTAGAAATGCTAATTTTCCTGTCTTAAGCTGTCAGTTCTAGAAGATTACCTCATTTATATAGTTTGATGTTGTTGTGTGTTTTTTTTTTTGTTTGTTTGTTTTTTTAATGGTAAATCACAAGTAAGGCAATAATCATCGCACAAAAAGCAAATTTGATCTATATAACACATTCAAAACTATGGCCGTGCTCAGGTTTATTATTAACCCTGGCTTAATACTCGGAGAAAATGTTTCAAAACAAACTCAACCGAAATTTTGGATATGTTTTGAAGCGCAGTTATAAGCAGAATTATGGTTAAATCATGAAAGTGTATTTCTTTCAAGAACGAGTTGAATCGGATACTAGACAAATATTTAAAGCATGTAAAACGATGCTTCTCACAGCTAGTGTTCAAGATGGCTAGTGTATGTATCGGGTAATGATTTTCTTTTTTAAAAATGCATTGCCCATCTGCGTGGGGTGGAATGTGAATGAAAGCCTCACTAGGGTACGTAGCAGTTTTCTCCTCCGCTCACCTGAATAAAAGGTGCCAAACGCCATCGGTACGGTTAATAAAGGACGCCGGTATCTGTTTGCAGCGGAAACATAGAAACATGAGTCAACAGAAAGCACAGGCAGGCTCTGGCACATTACTACCCCTATCAACCTGTGGCAGGATTTCTGTTTCTACTGGATCTTATGACTTCCAGTCTTAAACACGCGCTGCACGCACAGCACAACAAACGAGTTCGATGAAGGCCGGAACTCAGTGTGTCCTTGTGTGATTATAATAACAATCTGCAAAGCGTACGGCTTTGAAAAGGACATAGTTCGAGTGTGACAGTGGAGGTGAACAGAATTAGAAACGATTTGAGGGGTACAGCATCGTAACAAGCTTTATTTATGTTTCGAAAACGTTTGTTATATTGTTCATTTGTGCCAAGAACGTGCTTGGTTATTTTTTCTTGGCTATTTTTTGGGGGGGGGGGCTGAGTTTGCCCTTTGAAAGATTTTACACACAACTTCAATCCCTTTGAATCTTGTATCTTATCTTCTACTGAAACTAAAGCTAACTTAACCTTCAGAACTTCAGAATTGTTGAGGAATTTTAGTGTATGTGTTTTCAGTTAGTCGTGCCATTAGGAGGCCTGGAATAATTTACTAAAATGAGTACATCTGATCTTTTCCTCTGCCCCCCCCTCTCCCCTCCCCAGATACGCAGTCCTGCGCTTCAATCAGTACTTCAAGACCAAGCCAGATGTCATGTCCCTGAAGATCCCTGAGTGAGAGGAGTCAACAAGCTGAGCTGCTGCTTTGCCCTTGGGAACGGAGGAGCCTTTTTGGAAAGGGGAGGGTTCTGGGGTACAGCACGGGTGGGTATGAGGGCAGGTCGAGTTCCTGGTTCCCTCCACTCAAACATAACTCGGTCCACATGTGTGTCTTTACTTCCACATCTCATCACATCACAAGGCTTTTTTTTTTTTTTTTTCTTTTGCACTTTATTTATTTCTGGCTCACTTTTATATAAATCTTATTGCATGCATTCACCCAAACTTATTTTGCAGTGGGGTTTTACAGTGTGTATTTGCAATTATATAACTATTGCCTTTGCTTTCTTCTTTTTTTTCTTTCTTTTTTTATATAAAGAGCAAGCAAGAGAGAGAAGTTTCAGCTGTCCAAAAAATTATAACCAGAAATTAGTTTTCAGACCTGAAGCAGCATATGTGGTAGTCTGGAATCCTATGCTTGGTTAAGCATGATTTTTTTTTCTTTCTTTCTTTTTTTTTTTTTTTTTTTTTTTTGCACTCCAGACATTCCTGAGAAGTTAAGGCCACCGGGGCCAATCGTCTTCCTCTTTCTGGGGACCAGGGTTTTTTTTCTCTGCCTTTTAAGCTTTTATGGTAACGAGTAACGCTGTTGAATTTTCCACTCAGCGCAGGTGATGGAAAAATCTCAGCCCCGGCCTCCGCCTCCTCCGTTTGCCCTCGCATTACCTGCCGAGGGACGTACCGGGCAACCAAAGTCCCAGAAGCTTGGCTGGGAATTTTTTCCTAATGACTAAAAAAATCGTCAATCTGTTCAACCAATTCCTGAAAGGAAAAAGGTGCTGGAGGTTATTTAAGCTTGTTGCATAATTTGATCCAGCAGATGTTAAGGCTTTGTGTGGCTCGAGTTCCTCACGCATTAGATCTTGAAGCAATAGATTCAGGTATAACCTTTACACTAATGAAGTGCATATTATTAATGATCACAGCAGACAGGTGACCAACGAAAGGAAAAAAACCTCGGCCACAAGGTTAGGGTTATATATTTTGCCGACAATCTTTCGGTTCCCCTTATCCCGTTCGAGTGACTTGTCACTGCAGAGTTATCACGAGTGATCGTCGATGTTTCGATCCTGAATAGAGGCATGGTCTCTTCCAACTTGACTCTGCCCCACTGACTGAGCACAACGGCTCAACAAACCATTCAGTGAGGACGAAACTGATGTAACTCGTATGCTTTGGTCTTCACACTTACAAAAATTGGACACTTACAGTACGAGGTGAGACATTAGACAGCGCTCTCCACCACCATCATCATCAAAACACCGCTTCAGAGAATGTCTTCTGTTGTTCATTGCTTCAGTACAGTTCCAGAAAGGTGTAAAATAGTTTTCAAGGTGTACTCATGTTGTACTGGTGGCTCATGGTGGCCCAAAGCACCTTACTAAGCCATGTCCTTTAGCGTGTCCTCTGTCTGGAACAAAAGCTTTACTGTTAATTGAGCCATGCCCTTGTTTCTTAAGTTGTTGTATTGAGTTGTCTAGTTTTTTTTTTTTTTTTTTTTTTTAAACATATCTTGTTATTCAGGCTTAATATTTAACATTTCACAATCTATCAATAAAAATAAATGTATTGTGTATTAGCTTAGTTATTATTTTGTAAACTGTTTCCCAGATAGTCAGTAAGCCAGGCACTGCTTTAGTGGAAATTCAGTTCACACATTTGTTATGGCTAATGATTATTAATTCATTAAAATGCATTCAGGTACGGTACGTCAAATTTGAACCAACAAAACGAGCGCTGTGATAACCATTCTGTCCATTTTAAGTGTTATGAGAGAAAAATTTATACGACACAGACAAATAGCAACATTATATTGAAATAATACGATACCAGGTCAAAATAACGACTCCTGAAATAACGAGATCTTAAGTTGGAATGACGACCTATCTTAGAGTAAGAGTTAAAATAAAGGGGGGAGATTATCAAAATAATGACGTACCTTGAAGTAGTGTTGTCAAAATAACGAGCTCGTAAGATCTTCGAGCTGTGCTATTTCAACGTATATTACGTAGAGATAATGTCTTGAAATCTTGCATTAATAACTCATTTCAAGATATTGTGCCATTATTTCAACGTAATTTATTTTCAAGCTAGGTTGTGATTTTGTTTCAGGACGTCATTATTTAAATTTAAGATCTTATTTCAACATAAATGTAATTTTTTTTTTACTTAAAATATTTAGATGTAATAACTTTGATATTTTAAGTCAAATTAATGATGGGGCATTGCTCCAATTCAACCTTGTGTCATTTGTTTGACTTTTGCATCTCTTTGCTTTTGACATTTTCTCCAACTCAACTCTCCTCAACGAAGTGAGAATCCTGATCCTATTCTCAAACCAGGTGGCATTTTCACACCAAAGTAAAAATAGATTGATTTCCAAGGTCGATGAGCTAGAGGTAGCCGTGTGGTATCCTGCGTCCCCGCCGCTCAGGTGCACCGCTGTGCGTTAATGGTTGATGACGCTGGTTAATAATGAATCAGGCGAACCTGCGTGCAATGACTGGAGCCAAGAGGCACTTCAGCAACACCATGAATAATTTTGTAGCCACTGTGTCACTAATGATCCTAAACGATCTGACGTCGCCGTGCTGAGTTTGTCCCGGCTTTGACTTCTCCATTCTTTTGTCGATTATTTATTCCAATTTTAAGTGTTTTTGAAAGCGTTATAGGATCTCTTAGGTTTTTTTTTTGTTTTTTTTTTTAGAGACATGGTTATGAGCGCTGCTGCTTGTGAGTCTGTGAATTTCTTTCTTTTTTTTCCTGCACTCTCAGAAGTAAAAGTAACAAACTGACTTTGTCCGTGTCACTGAACTAACACTTAGTGTGTGTCTTTTACAATTAATCCACTTTTAGCATAAACGTACAAGGTCTGATTTTATACCTCCACATTTGTGCATCTTTTTAAAGCTTTCAAAGCTAATCAAAAGTCCACACACTAAATGGTACCAGCGTGGTGACAAGGAGAAGTACAGTTTGGTACTGAGATTACTGAGAGGGATGAAAGAAAGCCAGCGCTTCAAAAATTTGTCTTTTTAGGCACATCTGAAAAGCTCGGAGTTATAAATATATAATATATATTTATATGCACACACACTCACAGTAAAAATGTGCAGACGAACTTGAAAGTGAAGGCCCATGTCTTTTAAAAATATGCACATGAAGTAGCACTAGTGTTAAAAATCTTTAATGTAACTCATTGCATGTGTCAAGGTTGTTTAGATTTATTTAAATATTTTATTAATGTTTTTTTTTTTGCTTTTTTCCATAACTGCTATTTTCTCAGCTTGCAGTTCTTTTGTGATTGTTTTTTGGGGTTTTTTTGTTCTGTGAATATACTGAACTGACTTGAACCAATGTACAGTTAACAGTGTGTTTTCTCTTAATCTTGGCATTACCATTTTGTACCTGGAATTGGATTGGACTGGTTCCTGGTGTCTCTCCGACATGGTCACTTAGAAACAGGAATTGTATGGAGGTGTATAGACTCATCACCACCAGAGAGCGCTGTAGGTTTACGGTGAAGAGCACATGTGACCTTGAAGGGAATGTAAATACTGTGAAATATTGTGAAAAAGACCATACTGTACTGTACAATGACCCTTTCGACCTCGGCTCAAGCGCCGAAGAGAGTAATTTAACATTTTTGTTGTTAAAGAATTCCATTAAAAAAAAAAAAATGTCTGAATTAAAACTGTCATTTAATCATTTCACCAAGAATTGTGTGCGGAGTTAGTGTTAATAAATACCACTAAGCTGAAGTGCAGTGATGTTATTAGAAGAACGTCTGTGTCAGCACGTAGCATTCAACCAAAGGTGTTAGATAATTCATATATTTGGGGATTTATTCTTATATTGTGAAACCGCAGAATGATTTAAACTGCTATTTTACTTAAATAAAAATGCCACCACAAAGTTAATAAACAATTATCATTAATATTATTATTTAAAAAAAATTACTTACATTCTTAAAAATAAGTGATTACATTCTCATTTTGAATAATGGTTTAATTTAGTTGAATTTAATTATTAAATGTAGTAACTGAGTTAGCATTTAATGCCTTGCCCATTTTAATGCAAGTTCAACAAGCTCCTCCAGATTCGTTTGTTGTTGTGGGACGCTTTTATTTTTAATGGTCAGTCTTGCAAAACTCTAAATGTTCTACATGCTCAACAAGACCTCTGAAGGTTTGCTGTGGTATCTTGCACTAAGATCCTTTAAGTCTTGTAAGTTATAAGATGGGGCCGCAACACCTTTAGCTCTTTGTCATGTTCCTCAAACTTTCTGAACTATTTGTTTTGCAGTGTGTCCTGCTGAAAGAGGCCACTGTTATTAAGGAATACCATTGCTATAAAGGGGTGTACTTGGTCTGCAACAACGTTTAGATAAGCGGTGCCACTTTCAGTGGTGGACCGGGGTCAGCAGTTGTCCTTCTTTGGGCCGTTTTGGATTTGGCCATCACAATTAGAACTCGAACACAACAGTAAGATGTCTGGACTTACCGTGAAAAAGAATAATCCAGACTGAATAGGATCATTAGAAGGTCGATCGTCTTTCTACGGCGGTAGAAAGACGATCGGTAGAATTCTCTCTTCGGGTTGGCCAGAGCGAGATGTTTAATGAAGGAGTCTCCGCTTTTATGCGCCTTGTTTCAGTCCAAGTTTGTTTTCCACACATGGGAAAGTATTTTTTAGGCTTTGTGGTTTCTTTGTGATTAATACAAAGAAGAGGGGAAAACAACAGGGCAGTTGAAGGAACAAATTATTATTATTTTTTTTGTAGCTGCTATAGCATAAGTGATAACAGGAACTAACTTGTCTCATGGACTTTACAAGTCTAAAAGTAACTACAACTGGATAAAAAGTATGACGTGTTGGCAAATTGTTGTAGGTATTAGAGGAATAAAACAGTTCAGGATATTTCGAGATGGTAAGAGTAACTCAGTCACATGATTATTTTCCTATAACGTCACAACACAATGTTTTATTCCTCACTTCTAATACGTTAGCACTTTGTTTGCTGACCTTTTACATTCAGTAGCTAGATTTTATTTTTGTGGCCATGCAATCATTTTAACTCAACATCTTAAAAATAGATACATAATTCAATCCTACATTGTTCATTATAATTCTTGGTTTCATATGAAGGAGAAAAGCGCTGCCTGGAGATTCGTGTAACGTGTCGGATTGGTGCGTGTTCCTTTATTTGGGTTTCATCCTTGAACTTTTGCCCGTCTCCTCTGCCTCATGACCCGCGTTCACTCCCTGTTCCTCGGAAAGCGGGCACAGGAAGTCTTCTATTGAGGATATCCTGAAGAAAAACACTTGCACACAGTGTTTCCAAGGCTAATTCAGAGTCACACTTACATTTTGCTTTTTCCCCCCTTATAGTGTGAGATCACAGCATTGACCAAGTCTGTGTAAGTTTTCAGTATTGTAAGAAATGATCGATTAGAAAAGCTGAAGTGCATTTAAACCACGTCGACCACAGCACAGCTGAGTGCTTGATGCTGATTTGTCTGAAGTTGTTTCTCTTAGGGGGTGTTTTTAGGAGGTGTCTTAGGGGGACTTGCATGTTGGATGCTCCACATAAACTGATTTTTTTAAAGGTTTCTGTTTAGAGATGTTTTGTTTAACGTTTATGGAAGGAGTCTCCAGTGTGAGAGGTAAAGCTGTAATGTCATGGTTTTTTTTTTTAGAGAAAATAAAACAGGGTATAAAGACTGTTTACAGCTGCTGTAATATAAGTTAAAACAGCAACCTATTTGTTTTGTGGATGTTCCACAACATGAAATGTAACTGCAAATGGACAAAAAGTATGTACAATACTGCTGCAGTATAAAGGAAATGAATCGCTTCAGGGACGTGTTATACAGTGTTGTACAGTTATCCCACTTCATCACACCGCTCCGGCGCTGATTATTTTCCCATAACAGCATGCCCCCACTTTTACTTTATATGCACTTTTCTCCCCATTTAAAAGTTTGAGTCTCCATTGAAGTGTTGTGAAATTTGTAACCATAATTGAATATCCATTTTAAGGGAAAAACCAAAGAACCAAATCTAACTGCAAAAAAGGAACAATTTTTTATTAAAACCTCAAAACAAACCAAAACATACAGGGAAAAATGTACACCTTTAACTTATACACTTTTATAAACAAAATAAAGTCTATAATCTATATTTACAACAGCTGGGGGGGGGTTCTTCAACAGTAGACCAAATCATAACTTTTTTTCCTTCTAAAATCTGATTTTACAGGTAAGATACAAAACTGTATCAATTCCTATTTTAAATTATGTACACAATTCCAGCATGTTTGTTTTATATGCCAGCTAATGATAGACTGTTCTCTTTGTTTCATTCCTCAGTTTCTCAAGTTATTAATTTATTTATAAAAAAAATTTTAATCTTATATCAACAAAAAAAGCATTTAAAATAAAAGCAAGTATTAAAATGGCAGTAATAACTTTTGAGTAACTGGCATGGCCATGAGCTGTGAGGTGGAATGATCATTCAGTAAATCAAAAACAAGTTACAAACGTAAACCCACGCTATATACACAAAAACAAAAACAATGGGAATAAAGCGAGGCCGGATGGATTACTGCTCACATATTCCTTTATAAACTTTACTCAGAATGTCCAAATTTTTATTATTATTATTTTATTTTATATATATATATATATATATATATATATATGCGCTCAAATAAAAAATTAAAAAAAACTTTTTAAAAAGTGCATTTTACATGCCTGTGTCTTCCCCATACTGTAGGACTAAGCATTTGAGGTCAATACCAGTCCTAAACAGCAGAGGGAGCAATCAACTGCTGTAAACTCTCAGAAATAAAAAAAGTACCAAACTGTACTATTTATTGCAAGAGTGGTAACATCTTTTGTACCTTTAGTATGCATCTAAGGTGTATTTAAGGTGCATAACTTGACCACTAAAATGCTATAAAAGCTAATAAAAAGAAAACTAAATGCACCTTCCTCACACACTAAAAAGGCACAAATGATGCCAATTGGTACCATGCCAGCAACAAGGACAAGAAAAAAAAAAAGTACTGTTTGGTATCTTTTCATTTCTGAGAACGTACACATAAGATTTTGGGTAGAACTCCAAGTTAAACTCCTAAGTTCCTGAAGTGTACAAATCTTACTTATTTTAACTGCATTTGTTTGTTTATTTTATTATTATTATTATTATTATTTCAAATTTACAGATGATTATCCGTGAAGGAAAAGGAAGAGTTTATCTTTTAGCACTCCAGGCGTGGAAAGTACCGCATTCGGCTACGAACAGGAACTCTAACTTAAGGCAGAGGAAGTGTTTGCCGGAAAAGCCTCGGTCGTTTTTAAACACTGTGTATACTTTAAAAATAATCATTTACTTTGTTTTCAGTTAAATTATCATAAAAATTATTATATATATATATATATATATGACATGACTGCTGGGAACATTTAATGTATATTAGTTAAAAAATAATAAATAATTTTTTATAAAAAGAGTACATCAATGGATTTCAGCGTTCACTTGTAAAAATAAAAAAAAACTCCAGCTTGGTGTGAATAGCTTTTTAAAAAAAAAAAAAAAAAAAAAAACCTAGTACACCATCTTTGCCAGCTCTATAGTTTTTACACGTAAATTGGCTTAATTTCGAAAACAGATTCTAAATACATTTGGTGGTCTGGATTAGAACCTTTATCAGGGTGGACCCGGGTCACGGGCCATGAGTTTAACACCCCAACAAGCTGCTCCTCATTCATTACAGAAATTGATGGGCCAAAGAGGAAATTTAATCAGTCCATACAGGATTTTTTATTTTTCTGATTGTTGTTGGCAACAATGCTTGCTTTTGCTGCTCCTTCACCCCCACCCAAATTTTGCAACGCAACTTGCAGTATTTTTTGGTGTTTTTTTTTTTTGTCTGTTTATGGAAAACTACTTGAATTGGCAAAATCACAACTGCATGAAATTCACTATTGCAGTGATGTTTGTTAGTAAACCTTTTAGCTGTACTCATGTTCGACGCACGATTGTCCTCACAACACGCATCGCATAATGCATCTTGGCGAAAATCTGCGGTGAATTCGAAAAATCACGAGACACCTCAGAATATTGCAGTTTACTTGATTTTGCGCTCATTTCTGCGAGAGCGAAATGCCAAAATCCTGGAGGGACTGCTTATAGGAGCGTCATGTTAGGTCTCCAAGATTTTTCCTTGTAGCTCCAGTGCACACCTGGAGCAAATTTACGTTTGAGGTCAATTATGCAGCTTTAAATTGATTAGTTCTCAAATAATGTAAACCTATTGATTGATTTCAGCATGAATTAAAGGAAACATTTGGACAAAAAATGATTAAAATTTTTGCATACGTTTCCATTAACGTTAGCTTCGTAAGTCTGGCAGCACTAGTCCAAAACTAAAAAGTTGTAAGGATTAGACACTGATCGGATGCATTCGGGGTAAAATAGTATGCATTTAATTTAACCTAAACTACAACTGTTAAGCCTGATTTCCCAGAGTTTATCTGCTGCTCATATGCGCAGTTGTTCCTGCGACGTCATCTGCATTTTAAAGTCCTTTTCCCTGAAGGAAAAAAAAAAGTGCAGTACTTTGACCGACAGCAGCACTGAAGGACTGTCAAATACATCTATTATTGTTTATTTTAAATAACTAGCATTCGTTTAATAAGCCGTCCCATAACATTGTCATCACGACTGGCATAAAGTCGTATAGGAAAAGCAAAGATTCACTTCAGGGTGAACTGTGAGCCCTCGACACGTGAAAGCACGTCAACCCAGAAACCTGAACATTTCACCTCACAGCACCCTGCACTCTTGTCCCACCCGTCTGTCAGTCGGTGAGGACCACCAGCTCACCCTCGCTGCGCTCTCCAGCGTCACTCTCTTCTCCCTCGCTGTACGGCGGTTTGGAACGCGGCCCGTCCGGCTCCTCTGGGCCACGTGGGGCTTGGGGTGGCTCGAGGGAACGAGGGAGGTAGTGCTCCAGAAGGGAAGGGTGCAGAGGCAGGGTCATGGACATGGGTTTGGTGGAGTACGGAGCATCAGCCGTGGAGTAGTGCAGCTGCTGATCTGATTGACTTTGAGGTAAATAAGAGGATAGCAGATGCTTAGATGCTTTTATAAACATGACAGGGAAGCCAAGAAATGAGCGACCATTATTTTCATATCAGTCAGATCTTAATTTTATACCGTGAAACATTCAAGCTGTTCTTGGTAACCAGCTCCATTATTTTTATTTTTTTGTCTCATTAACATCAAGAAATTGAAAAACTTAGAAGCTGATTTACAAAATTAACCCTAAATACAATATAAGCAGATAAAATTGTACAAACATCACTTTCTCTTATTTAGTAGGTAAATCCAATTGTTGGCTAATTGCTCTGGTATAAAAGGAATAACGTACTTCAGGATGTGATGACATATGAAAATGGCATCAATATCACATCAGTTACTGACTGTTTATTTTGCCATTATTTATTTATAAAGAAAGGTGTGGTAACAAGCTAATGCAGTTCTTAAGCAGGGGAGTAGTATTCTGTGACAGTAAATTTTCAACTTGATTTACTCACCTGGGTGGGTATGAGGTGCGCTGCTCCTGCCTGCGGCTCTTCATCATGGCTTTGTACTCGCCCACGCGCAGCCGCCTGCCTTCCACAATGCATGTGCGCTTCGGTCGGGGTTTGTACTTGTAGTCGGGGTAGCGCTCCAGGTGCTGCCTGCTCAGCCTGGCCTGCTCTTCATAGTATGGCTGCTTCTCCTGGTTCGACATGGACTTCCAGCGTGAGCCTACAGGGGGCAAGACAGAGGCACAAATGAGAGTCACTCAAGGAAAACCGTTCAAATGTATAAAATTTCACTTTGCAGCGAATATTGTTTAATATCATGATTAATGGAAGGTGTTACACCTGCCAAAGTAAGCATTTACATTCAAACTGTTCTAATAAAAACAAGATTAGCTATTAATAACAACAATATTTCTCAGTTAGTCAGTCAAGCACAAATTATGTTATTTAACGGAATCAAGTTATTCTTAGAGATTAGGAAGTACTGCAGCCTATTAAATTTCGGGAATATTCCTAGTTTATTTCTGCATAAATATTTGTCATCGTATATTACACAATCAAATATCTACATTTACTATATCTACGATAAATTTCCCCACATTCATACAAGACAAACCAGCTGCCGGGGTTTTATTTAAAGAACGGAATCAAAGAATCGACTCGTACATACATTGCTATTATTTACCAGTAATTTATAAAAGAATGTTGAATTTTTTTTTGCATGATGAAAATATCAGGCTACATTTTATATATGCTGTAAGCTTTTTCCTTATTTTTATTAACTACTTTTTTAATACCTAATCCACACAGCTTTCCACATACAGATTGCACAACCATCGACGACCTGATGTTCAGTTTATAACATGACTAAACATTAATATTTAATTTAGTATTATAAATCATTAGGACATTAAATCATTACTTAGTAACTGTTTTTCGCTCCCAGAACGTAACCTCTGTTTCCAAATCATCAATCATGGGTTTTTCTAAGCGACAAGTAAGGTAAGGTGTTGTTTAGGTCCTCCGAGCCACTAGGGGGTGCTGAAAAAACCCTGCAAGATGCATTGCCAGGGTTCGCGGGATAAGGCTCTGGATCCACCGCAACCCTGAACAGGATGAAGCACTTAGTAAAGATGAATGAACGAGTGCTATGAGTGGCAGTGAACCCATGGTTGATCAAGCTTTCCAGAACTTAAGAGTATAGATAAAATCAACATTTTTTAGTTTGTCGTTTTATCGTGTCCTTTTTTCTCTTTTTTTTGGGTACACTGTATTACGCTCGAAGCAGTTGCAGCCTTATTCCCAAGATTCGAATTTCCCACCGTACCTCACATTCAGGCGTGATGAACAAGAGTACTAACGCATCTCCTATGATAATCGTTCAACATGGCAGATCGCAAGCGTTCTGAAGCGTGTTCCTGTCCAGGTAAGTTAAGCCATGTTACACTCGCAGCGTGACGTTTTGTGCACTGTCTAGCAAAATCACTCAAATAAAAAAAAATATATATATATAAAATATCTCAACTACATGATCATAAAAAACTAAAATAACTGATATGCTCTCACCTTAACTCCTAAAAGAGTTATCTTGAAATATTCAAGTTAGCTGACCTTGAGTTTGGAGATAAATTCTTTGTTACTTCCGTGTAACTCATGTTTAAATGGAGATGTTATCTTCCGACCCGTATCCCATTATATCTGATGGTAATGTCAGGGTAAGGGTGAGACGGTTCTTCAAAATTTTTTGTCTAGAATTTTACCCACCCTCCTGTCACAGTTTGGCTATCACCGACAGACCCATTGTGGTCTGTAGGTAGACTATTATCCCGTTTAGTTTTTTAAAAATATTGAGAACACAATGTAGCATCCCAATAATTCTAAACATTTTAAGCTCTGAAAGTCAACAAGCATTAAAAAAATGCCACGTCCGTGACACCGAAACTGTGTGAATATACAGCACACATGGTGCTTAGATCGTTCTGGCTGCTTTTGAGTAATAACCAATAATACAAAGTTTAAGTATGTTAAACTGGTAGATATAGCAGAGGTTCGCCTGTTTGACGGTTTGGTATTATCGCGAAAGCAAGGCAAGCATGTAGACACAAAGGCGTGGAGAAAAAAAAAAAAAAAAACACACACACACACTCAAGGTGAAGACTGAAGATGACTGGAGTAACAATAGGTGAGTAAACGGTTCAAATGAATCCAATCAGGGTCACAGGCACTGAGTGACTCCGGCAGGCAGGAGGAGATTGAGTGGTGGGGGTGTGGGGGAGGATGTCGTGAGTTTTTCAGACTCTGCACAATGGAAAGGAATGTTAGTGTTTTGTCAGAGGAAGAGGGGTAGGAAGGCAGCTGGAGGAGGAGGGGGGTGGATCTGGGTGGTGTTTTCCTGTCGGCCAGGGAAGCCAGGTGGCAGTTCATGCCCCAAGCAGTGCCGCCTTCCAACTTTCTCCGTCACCCCCTCATGCCCCCGCATCCTCCAGCTCGTTAGTGCCAGAGGCAGCGGTACATGAGACAACCTAAGAATCGGTAAGCAACACCTGGACTGATCGAGGAAACCACCAGGCAACGATGATGGGCAAGTATTGTGAGGACAAAGATGGTGAGACAAGGTAAGGTGGAGAACAAGAAATAATTACTAAGATAATTAATTGGAAAAAAGCAGGTGCAGAGTGAGCAAGCTTGAGGTTAACACTGTGCACACACTAAAAAAAGCAAAAGGTGACTGAGCAGTCGAGCAAGGTTTTTTTTTTTCCCCCTCACCCAGGATCTTGCTGATGCTTGAGTTATGCATATCAGGAAAGGCTTGTAGTATGCGCCGGCGTTCGTCCTTCGCCCACACCATGAAGGCGTTCATGGGTCTCTTGATGTGACCGGAAGAGGTGCTCCGGCTGTCGCTATAACCCCCGACTCCAGAGATCATCTGTCCTATAGTATACCATGTGACAAAAGTATAAAGGCATGGGTTTTTTGTGTTTTTTTCAATTAAGGAAACAATCAAGGGTGAACCTTTAATTATCATTCTTTTGTCTGTTATAAATTCCAAAGTAAATAATGATAGCCTGCTGTCATGCAATTAGAGCAAAATATGCTAATTATCACATGTGCTCCAGGCATAAGGAAGTTGTTGCGTTAAAATGGTCGAGCGTGCTTTCGAATCCAAAACTACAATTACAAAAGGACAGTAGTACCTTCGGAGTCGCTGCTGAGATGCTCGTCGTTTGTCCGTATGGATTGTCCATCCTCCGCACGGTCGGCACGGAGTATGCGGTCAGCTCGGGATGCTTCCTTATAATCGTTCTGCGCACAATGCAAACAAAAACATATTTGTACACAGAACGCTGTCTAATACCGCCGACCCAACCCAGTGACACCCAGCACGAAAACAAGGCGTGAAGAAATTGACAAAAATAATAAACCTCTAAATAATCTACGTGCTTCTCAATAGGTGACGAAATATATACTTATCATCAGGGTGTCATTATAAGAAGAACACAAAAAACAAGTTTGAAGAAGGTCTGAAAGGTGGCAGGCGTTTAAAAACAGGTTCGCGAGGAATGCATAACAACCTGCATTCACGACAGATAAAGGGCAAATTACCGTACCTACAGTTTAAAGCTGAAAATACTGGAAAAACTAAAGACTTGTTGACAAGTACTCTTCAGAAGTCATGGTCACACCAAGAAAATTAAACTTGCAATAAGAACGGGATGAAACCATTTGAACAACTGTTCCTGTAAACGCTGCCCCAGTTCAAGTGACTTGGTGTAAATCTATACTTGACCCTGAACGCGTTCTCAGATGTCAGAGTTTCACGGTGACAAACAGCATGCTCCAGGTGCCACCGACCAGCCTTGTCGGAGAGAGCTGAAGTGGAGTGTGTAAATGTGTTTGTGTGTGCGAGACAATGTTCGGTGCTTGCTGCTTTAAGACGCTGACTCACCAGCCTTGTGCTGCCGTCCCTCTCTCGGCTCGCTGGACCTTGGCCTCCTCGCAACAGCTGCTGGGCTTCGTGGATGGTTTGGCTCACAATATCCCCCTCTCCCAAAAAGCCTAGGGAAGGAGACAAGACAAAGACAGAGACAGATTTACACGCGATCATTTATCCTCTCCACTCCTTCCGTCTAACACCTAAGGAACTTGGCTCTCTTCCAAGCTCATGGTCTTTAAAAAAGAAAAAAAGAAAAGAAGCTAGGCCGCATTTCAAAGGCCTGCTCCGCAGGGCGCGCCCAAGGGGACTAACGCATTTTCTTATTTAGATCAGGGAGCTTTGGAAGTGATGACAATCGTCAACAATGTATCGATTTCAGTACGAGAACAGCAAAGAGAAGAAGAAGAGAAGGAGTTACTCTTCTATAGAATCAAGGAAACACCCATGAGTACGTCATTATAAATCAATTACAAATAATCAACATAAAATAAACACATCGTTTATTATGGCATTTCGTTTCGAGGCATTAACCCCCCCCTCCCCAAAATTAAAAACGCCATGTACATGAATGTCTTTTTTTTTTGTTGCTTTGTGAATGAACACAATGAGTCTGGATTTGCATTGCAAAAACGTTCAGCAATTTATTTCACAGCAGCCAAACTTAGAAGCCAAAATATAGGCTTACTATATATCTTACTATAATGACCATATGTTCATCACAAACACCAGTCATGTCAGCTAGCTAAAACTAATTCGTATGTTCCATGTCTTCGTCTTTTGATGATTAGCATCCGGCGGCGAGCTTATTTAGCGACACGACGAGCTGAACTCAAACGCAACGCTCCCTTAAATCGAGTTGAAAGTTTTGACGGCGTGTAAATGATCGCCGATCTTCGTATTAATAAAAAGCAGCCGTTACGAGTTAACAGGTTCTAAATTTTGCTCGGTCATGGATGAAATGGGATAACTTACAAAAGAAGTCAAAATAAATAAACAAACAAACAAATAACAAGCAGAAAGTTGATCCGAAAAATGAGCGACTCAAACTGGTTTTTAGATACTGGTTTTTAGATACAGCTCATAATACAGACAATGGCTGAATCGATTCCAGCAACAGTGAGGGCGAATGTATTGATCGTGTAGAGTCTGTCGACTACAGAATGGTGAAAAGTTGTACAGCGCTTTATCACTGATTGTGCGTCTGAGACACTTTGCGCTGCTGTTTTTGCGGAGGAAGGATGATAAGAAAATGTAAAATATTAATTCAGCAGGAAACCATGAGGGAAAAACCTTGTGGCTAAACGTAGGCATACTAAGTATACGAATATTTCCATATTTTATATACACCAAGTTCATGGATTATTACGTCCACCTACAATACAGGTATACTTTGTCGTATTAAAGTTATTGTATTTACTGACTGTACTCCAACTGTTGCGATGTACGTTTTTCTTTCAACCGTTTTATTCATCCTTCGACTACAACATTTTCTCAATATCTAGTGTAGAATTCACGCCAGACAAAAAGTGTAGCGACCTACAAATATGCTGAAAAGATGAAAGCCAACGAAGACGAAAGAGAGGACATGTATGAGAGCTTCTTTAATCTGTTCTTTGACATAACAGATGTATTCATTTGTACTAGCTGATCCCTAATTCAAAATGGTAGTAGACTAATCATCGTTTCCATAGCCAACGATTGCGGTAGAGTTCATGCAAAGTAATATCAAAGTGAGTGTTCCGTCAAAGAAAAGGAAATAATACATTTTGTCCCAGTGTAGTCTTATATAGTGACTGTAGAATTTCCTTTCCATCACTGGTTTTTCCACCACCCAGACTAGCTAACATCACTACAGTGGCAATCTGTGACTATATCAATCACCTAATAGCGCAGTGATCACCAACCCAGTTCCTGGAGATCTCACTTCAAGACTTTCACTCCAACCACAATCATGCTTGTATACCATCTAACCATTGCCTTAAGATGTTCTTGGTCAGCTAAAACGAGCATGTTAGATCATGGTTAGAGATGAAACCAGCAGGAAGGTAGATCTCTAGGAAGAGAATCGGTGACCACTGTAATAGTGCATAACAGTTTCTGAAAGCTGCTCTTCTTCCTCCTTGAATTACTTCCTAGAATCTACTTTAAGAGCTGGTTATTGGTGTTAGTTAGATAATTTGAGTTTGAGACCCCTGGATTCACGGAAAGGGAGCACCACTGAGAATAGGCAATCAAAAATATCCACCCAACCTTGGTTCGAGGTTTGCCAATTGGTGGGTCTGCTAAACCCTGTGGTACCTCAGTATACACACACTCAGTGAACGTGCATATTATCACACACCCAGGCTAAGAGCAGGTCGAGGGGAGCTGTGCTGTAGATCTCTAGCCCTGTAGGTGGACTGAAGGTGGGAAGAGGGAAGATCCAGACTCTGAGGGCTCTTGGGTTTGGATGTGAGGTTCAATGGCTGAATGCTTTCCTGTAACAACAAGAAAATATAAGATTCAGAAAATGAAAATAGGAAATGATGATATGGTAAAGCTGAGAAGAAAAGGAAAAGGAATATATACCTGTCGAAAGACTGTACCACTGGATCTTTCGATAGGGGTGGAGTGATGGTTTTGGAGAAGCTGCATGGGATATTCCACTGAAAACAAAAAAAGATGCATTCATCATGAAAATTAATTAACTGCGGTGATTATTGACTAAATATAGTTCAACGACTTTTTAAAGTATTTCCCTGATGAAATTGGGGGGGGGCAAGAGAATTGTTCTTTGAGGGTTCCTTGAGGGTCCCCCACCAAAACCATTAACTCATTGACTAACCTAGCCATCATATTTCTTACCCTAAGCGCTGAACTTGGACAAAACAACAACAAAACACAGCCACTTCTTTTCTCAAATCGTGCTCCTTTCTTTTGAGTCACTTTTGCCTTAAGGGAACATGCAGTACTTTTGTGCTACAGCATGTCCATGGCTTTCCACAACCAGCAGCAGCACACACCCCAAATAAAAGGACGAGTCTGAGCCTCTGCCGAGGCCTGCGCACAGTCTGCGCACCGAGAAGCAATTCAACTCCTCTGACCTCTAGTCGAGCTTCTCGTGTTTACACAAGAGGAACAAAAGCGGGAACACCAGCGCCGAGGCATTCATTCGCACAATTACTGCTTTTATTTAAAAATTAAACCTTGAGATTAAGGGAAGAGGAAAGAAAAAGGGAAAATCGAAAACCGAGATGCACTGAGGTCAGAAACACGGAGGTTTCTGAGAATTTTATTCAGCAGAAAATTGACTATGACCCAGGTGTCATCGTTTTTAAAAAAAAAAATGTTTTAACTCATTGTGCATTGCGACACACTAACAAAAGACAAAATCACACTCAGTAACCTTGGCCCACAAAAGACCAGATCAAACAAAAACAAAACAAAAAAAAAAAAAAAACTTTCAAAAGGTGAGGAGGTTGTTAATATTTGAAATCATTCACTTAGATCTCTTAGACAGAAAGCATTTGATCGATGTGAGAAGATCAGACCGCTGAACCTGGTTCCAACACTCGCGGTGTAAAAGCAGTTACACAATACGGAGCGGACGTCCAATGCGACAGAGTGCCAGGATTTGAAAACAAAACACTCCATTTATTGAGTGATAAAGGAAGGAAGGAAGAAAGAAAGAAAGAAAGAAAGAGAAAGAATTTAGCACAGGCAGAAAGAAAGGAACAAAGAAAAACGCAATCATGAAAACAAGAACACAAGAGGGGAAAAAATGACGCAAGTACAAGAAAGAACGCAAGTATGAACGTAAAGGAGGATGTAAAGAAAAGATGCGTGAAAGAACTGAAAGAAAGAAGAAGGAGCAAAACCTCGAATTAAAGGACAAAGGTGAAAGAAACAAAAAAAACAGAAACAAACAACAAGAATAAATACTGATGGAACGAAAAAACAAAGAAAGAATTATGTTTAGTTACTGTATATGAACGTAGTTGAACTACAGTCACATGCAACTCAAGCTACAGACCTCAATTAAATACTAATCTTCAGACTTCTTCGCTTTCTCTCGACTTAGCACAAACGAGGTATCTAAAGCCGAGCTTTCCTCACACCTTCAGACCACACGCCTACTTCTACTACACAATCTCCCTATGCTCACTGCTGGTAGAAGTTTCGATGAAGTTATGTTTGGTAAACACGGAGATGCTAACAGCAAATTAAAACTCAAGTCCTCGGATGATTGGCTGAAACACGCTGCTTCTCTGAACTTTGAAGAACCAGAAGAACTTTGACAAGAAAAAGTCTGAACTTCAGAAGGCATGCATGTCTGGCAAGTAGGTTTTGAAAATATTCTAAAATGAAAGAATAATTGTTGCATAACAATGGTGTAGGTCACTCATGCAAAACAATAACAACCACCACCTCCCCATGTTTGTCATCCTTATCTTTAAACATACAAACTCAACTATTAGTATTAACATTACCTAGCTAGCTAAAGTTGAGATGTTTTGGCCAGCTGAAGAAATGAACAGAAAGCAATTCTGCTACCAAGCTTAACTTTTCAGAATACAAAAGATTAGTTCGCAATATATTTCACACCTATAGCACATAGCATTAGGACAGAGACAGCGTAGGGCAGAGATACTATATATTATTGCATCTTCCCATTTAAAAATATAATAATAATAATAAAAATATTGCTTGTGATAGTAGAGTACAGAGTGGAGGAGGGAGGAGGTGAAGTGAGAGAGAGCAGGATGGAGAAACCACATATGCACAAATAGAGAAACTGCACAACAAAAAAAAAACCCAAACAATACTGACCAAAACACCAGGTTAGAGGTTTAGAGGTCAAGACAAAATATCCAAAACTCAAAGAAGTAAGAAGTCTGGTAAGTATCCATTGGACCTCCATTTCATTTTCATTACATACTGAATGTTTCAGAGAAACCTCACTTGCGGTGTTCTTGTTTTGGGTTTCTCACATTTTGTATCCTACTACATCAGCCAACAGTGCATAGTTCTTGGTATAAAAACATGTATATTGTACAAACACACGCGCGGGCGCGCACACACACACACACAGGTATTTTTATTTCCTCATTGTTAGCGATCTCTAATCGCCCTTTATTGGTATGAAGAGCGTATGATTACAAGGATATGTTTAAACGTGCTCTGAGACACTCACCTGGCTTGCAGGGAATGGGCTGAAGCGGGAGCCCCATCTGCGTATCAGAGGAGACGGACAGTGGCTGTGTGTTCGTGTGGAAAGCCGGGATCATCACGTAGGGCAGATTCACCTGCTGAGGCAAAATGTTCAAAGAGTACACGGTCACTCTAGTGGAACAGATTTACACTACTTCTTTACACTTACTAAATCAGATTGTGTTTTACGGTGTATTCGTGAGGCTTCACCTGGATCTGCTGCTGCAGGAGGTTGATCTTGTGCTGCTGTTGGATCAGCTGCTGCTGCTGTTTAGCAATCTGAAACACACACAGACACACACACGAGAACATCTGTCAGTCAAAGCGAAATATTCCTGGACTAGGCAAGGAGATGATTTACAAATACATTATTTGGTGTGAACAGATACATATACAGAGGTTCTCAGAACATCTGGTTGAGACAAGAAGTGACTGTGATCATGTGGGATGAAACAAAAAGCCCAGGGTTTTTACTTCCATGCTGATGTGAGTGAGCATTCGGATATGAACACCAGCTCTGCGTGATACATTCACAGCATTTGTTCGTTCATTCATACTTAGTAACTGCCTGGTCAGGGTCGCTGTGGTTTAAAACGAGGCTACTAAGTTTGTTTATATTTTGTGAAAAACAATAAACTAAATGTGTTTACAATTTCAGCTGAAGCTAATTATGAACTGGAGTGATGTACCCAGAACACACACATCATACTGACACCTCTGTCATTTCTACAGCTGGGGTTTTCCCCAGTTGTTTTTTTTTCTTTTCCAGTGTTTCAGAGGAAGTGGTAGTAGGGTTCAAATTTAATTATTAAAAAAAACTTCTCACACCCACTTTGGGTTACAATGCCAATACAGATTACAGATACAGAAGTGAATACTTGGTGTGGTAAACAGATACTGATATTCTAAGCACCCCGATTGGGCACCAATCTAGAATTAAGCAGCTTGAAGCAGTTTGTTTGCTTCTTTTATATACTTTGATGTCTTTGATCATGCCATGATCATTGTAGATGAGAGGGGGTACAGAGGAGGCAACACACCCACACACACACACCTCTTCTCAATCCTCCATTGCCATTTATTCATTCTCTGTTCATCTCCTCACCTGTTCTTGCTGCTGTCGGGCCAGTTCCATCTGCTGCTGCTGTTTCTCCAGGAGCAGGGCAGCCATGTTCCTCTGCTCCGAGTGTGCTCCCAGCAACTGCTCCCTCAGCCCAGACAACTGGTTAATCATCAGCAACAGCTGAAGCTCCTTCTCAGCCAGGCTTTCTGGAGTGCCTACTCACAAACACACACATTTCAACTGTTTGGCTCAAGAGTAGGATAAACAATGACAAAACAAAATTTGAGAATGAAAATCATAGGATATTTTCCACAAATTTTAAGTCCTTCCTGTATGACTGTAATTCCAGCATAATATACCGGCACAACATGCGTCACTATGACACGCGTCGGACAGCGTGTAAAAACCTGAAACCGTTTTGTTTACCTTTTACATTGGCAGTGCCTTGGAATCCCTTTCCCAAGATCTTCTCTCTCCAGTCTGCGTTCAGGATTTTCTCAATTGTGGGCAGCACTGAGGATCAAAACCATATTTTAAGATTAACCGAATGGCTTCTTTAGTTTTGCACTGGAGCTAGGATATGAATTTCGAGAACGTGTAACAAAGGTTCAGAGCTCTGCATACTTAAATCATCATGCACTGAATTCAAAGACATTTTTTTACATCAAGACTTTCCAAAAAATAGCATGATGAATAGGTTGAGTTATTAGATTGGAATGACACACTAGTGAACAATTACTGTACGATTTCACGCTCACAAACTGGAAGGAAGCCAGAAGATGGTGATGAACGTGTTGCTGTTGATGCCAAACTAGACAAAATTATAACCTTCCCTTACTTTTGTAGTCGCACTGTAACTTCTTTAATGCAAGAATACAGAAGCAACCTTCAGTCAACAAACATGTCTTGGATGATTGTGTGGGTTAATCATGTGGTAAAAGCATGTCTTAACTCTTTAAAAGAGCTTGTTATTTGCCTGAAATACAGTATGATGGACTATCTAAAATGACTTACAAGCATTTCGGACAGAACTTTTCCTCACTAGTTCAAACACTGTGCCTCTTGACCTGCCTTGAACACAAACAGACCACTTGAAGTGGCTGAAAGCTGAGAGAGACAATTGGGCTTCATTTTAACTCCAAATGTCGAGATTTGTCAAAACGCTAATACTAGACCATGGTTCACTGCATTTGAAACAATGCTTTTTTTCGTTAGAAAGTTAAGAAATAGTAAACACTTGTCCTTAAAGGTAGAACTCACCCTCGCTGACATTCGGCTGAGCTTCAGGCCTGCTGCTGGTCCTGTTCAGCACATCATGACTGCTGGGACTAAGTGTGTGTGCTTGCTCTTTGCTTGGTGAACTTGCCTGTGTATATAAAGGGTGTTACACTAATGTCTACATGATTAAACTGGGAATGTACAAGTTCATGAAAATAATTTTTGCTGCAGGGTCAATACGCAGTGTTATACTAGCATACATACAGTACATTCTGATCATATAAAACACATTATTTACACATACTTAGGAGCATAAGTTACAATGCCATTTCACTGTGAAAATAGTACAAGTTGAGCTATTAGGGTGGGGGGATTAATCAATAATGGAGTTGAGCAGTGATATGCAGTAGAAATCACATCTTTAAGGTGCAGCTTGTAATGACTACTTCATGCATCCTATTTGTTTGCTTCTGGCCCAGAAATACTCAGACTCCCAAACAGATTTCTGCATTTTCCTTAAAAAACAATTAGTAATACATAGTTCTAGGTCAAGTGGTGGGGTTGGTAGGGGCAATAGAAGCTTCAGGCTACCTGAGAGGATAATGCCATCTCACTATAGATCATTTTGGCTCTGTACCCTTGGACCCCAGGTCTATTCAGAGACCTTAGAACCCCACCAATAGGGGGTTGATTTTGTGGAAGAGAAAGACATTAACTAGTGTTTTCTAGTTTACAGGGATCAATCCATACATCCTTAGTCCATACCTCTCATCCTACTCAGAGTCATGGGGAGCCTGGAGAAAATCCTGGGGAACTCGGGGCACAACGCGTTGGATACCCTGGACGGGATGCCAATCCATCACAGGGCACAATTGTACACACGTTCACACACTACGGACAATTTGGAAATGCCAATCAACCTGTAAAGCATGTCTTTGGACTGAGGGAGGAAACCGGAGTACCCATAGAAAGCACCGGGAGAACATGTAAACTCCAGGCACACAGGGTGGAGGTGAGATTTAACCCCCCCCCAAACCCTGGAAGTGCGAGGCAAACTAGCTAACCACTTAGCCACTGTGCCCCCATAGGGATTATCTCTTTGAAAACTGCTCCATTAACTACATTCAGGTTTACAGAAACACTTTACCATAAGCATCAGCCTTACCAAAGGGGATTGAGTGCTGCGAATGCTCAACTTCTCAGGGTCGCCTCGTTCGGCTATCAGCCGTAACGACCGTTGGCATGAAGGCGAAGACTCCCTGACTCCGCCTCCTTCTCCAGGCACTTCCTCCAACTTGATTCCGATGCCCACCATGGTTATGTTACCACTAGCATGGGGTTGTATCGCAGGAGGACTGGGCTCACACATTCTGTGAAAGCAATGACATCTGATCATTTACAATTATCCAGAACCCTGTATACATTTCTACAGCAAGCAATTCCTGTTGCGATATCAGGATGAGGAATCGGGGCATTCTGCTACCATTCTTCGGTTATCTGACAGAGCAGGAAGGCCCAGACCAACAGCTGACTGCTTTGCATGAGTAACAGAAGGGCTTTGTGAGCACCACACACAGGCCAGCCCATTCAATTGCTTTTCAACAAAGCCCAGAATACGGTAGCACTTCTTGTGGAACTCCAGGGCTTCAGAGCACTCGTGGTTGTAAGCAGGAAGGGGGTTTGTGTTTGTGTGTATTTGTGCATGTGTGTATTGGTGGGTATACACTTCTCAAGGACCCGTGTCTATCAACACAGCGGCAAAAGACAGATGGAAGACTCATGTTCTCCCTAGACCTCGTCTCAAGTGGCAAACCATGTGCGATGAAAGATCGCACATGGAAAGATGGCAAGAGAAAGACGGGGATGGATAAAACAAGAAAGAACAAGACGTTGTAAAAGTGGCTTAACTCTGGAACATATCTCCAGCCACGGTAGTTTTTTTAAGGCAAAAAAATAGAAAATAAATGTGTGCACTTTGTACATATTGTACAAGGCCTATTGTTGCATAGACGGTACAAAGGAAGTATGAACAATGGGAAGGAGATCGACAAAAGCAATAAGCTGGGAATGCAGCAGGGTAACAATGCCGCTACGATGTGCCAAAAGGCTGCGGCTGCGGAAAGAAAAATAAACAAAAAAAATGCGGAAGGCTAGCAAAGCAGCCAAAGGCAACAGTTCCTCCTTCAATTTTCTTTGACTTTGCCAACACAAAGCCATCTATGAATTCACACTACACAAGCTCTCGGCTACTCAGAAGAGCTTAGAAATATTTGAGACGTAAAAAAGGTGGCTGTGTAGAGACAATTGATAATTGCCAGGTAGGGCTGAAGTTGCCTAAGGGAAGGGCGCAATGACGAGACCTTTAGCTCTTCTCTGTACGAATCCGACCAGTATTGTACATAGAAAAGAAATGGATACCAAGTGACAACGACAGAAGCACAAAAGAGTGTTGGGGGGTTGTTGGGGGGGTCATTAGAACTGTGCAACAGGCCTCTTATCAAGTTTTATAAAAGTCACAACAACCATGCACCAATCCAACTTGTTCACCCTGGGTATCAGCTGGTGTCCGACACTGATCCGATACTTACATCCGCTAACTAACCAAGTCAACCGTCTGCAATTTATGCAAAAGAGCTTCGGTGCTGTAGCTTGTGTTTGGGTGTCAAATCAAACCTGATACTGAGCAACAATTTTAGACCAGTACTGGCTCTTTAGACTAGTACATCCATAACCTAACCTAATGACTAACTTCTTATTCCAAGGACTGTAGGACATTGACTCCCCTTCTCCATTCTCACCCATTGAACTCTTAACTAAACCCCATCACTGGATCTATTACAGAGAAGTATACATTACTATTAAGTTGATGGTCGGCAAGGGGAGCACAGACTCAGCGTAGTCCAAGTGCATTTACAGTTAAAGTACTGTGGTTTTTTTTATAGGAGTTAAAACTGTTAATTATTTAGCGACAAGTATGGAGGATAAAGCTCTTTTCAAGTCCCAGCTCCAATGCAAGTGCAAAGTGGTGCTTGCAACAGGTGGAAGGTTGGCTTCCCTGGCAGAAAAGATTGACAGGTGGTTGACTGACAGTTATGCAGATAATGAAAAAAAATTGTCTACCCACAGACCTAACTACAAACACACAGGGATTACCCCTTCAAAGGTTTGATGTTGTAGTGCTTTAGAGTTCAGTATTTGTTTCTGGCAAAACACGATTGGGTACTCAACAGTTTATAACACTCCTGACATGCAAAACAGTAACAATATCTATATCATTAACTGAACAACTACCATGGACAGATTTTTGAAAGACTGAGATGTTAGAGAGACTTACACTTTTTAGGATTTATTCCTAAACATAATGGACTGACTGACTTGAAATCTTCATACATGATTTGTTTTTTTGTTTTGTTTTTAAAAAAAAATCAAAACCCTAAGTATAACTAAATATAACTTGCTCCATCTTGAATTTTCATCTTACCTGTTGTTTGGTTGAGGAGTCATTTCTCTACATCGCTGTAGAAGTGCTTTCTGAAGTCTTGTTCTTTGTCCAAGAATGGATATTATTGTATTATTACTATGTCAATATAGTACACTGCCTGCAGCAGTCTCGTACACTATAACGTAACTACAACGTGGTTTGGAACTCCGCCTCAGCTGAAGCACCTCCGATATTGAGTGCTTTCCATACGCACGACAAAAGAATAAATGCCTCAGGTCGTCCAACAAGTTGCAGCACGTTAGTTCAACCAGCTAACTAACATCGTGCCCCAGACGCCGCAGATGCAAATATCACATTACTCCCTCCGCCTCCTTCCCTCAGAAAGGTTCCACGGTGGTTAATTTCCTCATTATGACAAGTTATTTTTGAAAAAGCCCAAACAATAACCAAGAGGAGTGCCAGGAAAACGCCTGAGCTCGAGGAGAAGTTAGTGTCCAACACATAAAAGACAACTACAGCGCTTGTAGTAACATGAACGATATGATGCCTGTTTGAACTTGCTGTCTGTGAGCAAGACAGTACTCTTTCTTTTCATTTATTTATTTTTTTTTTTAAATCTCTCTAATATGGCATGCACAATATAATCCTGACATATTGCTTGTGGCACATCTTGTTGAGTAACAGTTTGTCGGAATAAACACCAGTGTAGAAACGTAATCTTAATTAAAAGATGATTTTTATTTCGTCTTTCAGATCGCGTTCAGATTCATTCGTTTTGCAGATTCATTTACAACGCGAACTAGGCAGAATATAATTCAAAGCTTATACATGTACATATACAAACTGAAAGACGCAACTAGACAAGAGTATCAGAGCACGTCCTCCAGCTCTGGAATGCTCAGCGACTGAAAAAAGAACCATAAACTGTATCGCTTCTCTGCTCCAACACACCTGAAACTAACCCAGTGATTTGAACGAGGTGTGATAGAGCACGCAAGAACACTAAACCATGTTGGTCAGACCCCCACGGTCACAGTTGTTCACTCCTGGTTCAGACACTTCAAGTCCCTGAGCATTCGATACCAAGCGTAAGCCCAGTCAGCTGTTGCATGCCTAGAGTTGGAGGTTCCCAAACTCCTCCTTTACACTCGCAAATGCACTCCAATGACAACAACAACAACAACAACAACAACAATGTGAACCTGAGGTCAGCGAACCTGGAGCAGTTTCGCTGACCTGCAAAGAGTGTGCATGCACCAACCTCAAGTATTCCCCGTCAGCCCTCGTCACCCACGACTCGTCTCTCAAGTGCAGTGCCGTTTGCCAGCGTGGGAAAGCAGTGAAGCATGTCATGGCACAGCTGCCGAGGTTCTCTGTGACCCGAGTGCTCAGTGACCTCCTCGGAATGGAAAAAACGCTCTTCTTGCTTTTTGGGCTATCCCTGGCTCTGTCTGGGACTCTGCCTCTACCGCTGCATGACACAGTGCAGCCACAAAAGCGTGCCTTTATCCAAAGCAAACAGTGGCATTTGCATGATAGGACAGCCTTCTTAATAATTACAGATAGTTATCGAGGGTAGTAGTACAAACAATACGAAATTTCTTAACGGGTATTTAAATGGGGAAAAAAAATTATTTTTGTGTTGTGGTGACTGGTACTGATTTAAAAATATTTTTTGTCATCAAATATTAAATCAGTTTCTGATTTAATCCATTTCTGAAACTCCAAAAAAGTAGAGTGAAATCTAATCTAATACTGTGTATTACAAAGAAGAACAAAATGCAATATATGCACAATAAACAAGGATGCCGTTTGTATAACTCACTTAGCTCTTTATTTAAGCTGTTTAATGCTTCAGTCACTTTTAATGAGGGGGAAAAAAGTGTCTCCCTGGTTATTTAAACAAATTTCATTTTCTTCTCAACAAATAAAATGCAAACCAATTACAAACAACCACAGCATTCAAGTGGCAAATATAGAATTTAAAAAGTCACGACTGTCATGGATGCTATTTATCCATTTATCCACCATCAGTCATGCGTAACGCTGCTCACAGTTCAAATGTGTCAACCACTTTTTCTTTATTTTTTAAATAACTGCTTTAAAAACATTCAAGCCCCATCTACAAATGAAACATCCTACTATGTGAAGGAAATCAGGGTGCCATTATTCAACCATGTTGCACAATGGGGGAGAGAGAGTGAGTAGAGACTCTTTATTCTTTATACTCCAGGTCATAATGGTCCTTTAATATGGATTTTCCACTTCCCTGCCAGGGACAGCCCCCGCTCAGTCCCATCCACACAGGTATGGGTCTTTGGATGTTTTGAATAAAGGAAGGGAAAAAAAAAAAACAAATGCAAATCGACAAGGATCCAAGAGGAGACAAAACTCCAAGAGACAGTTTGCCTTGTATGTAAAAAAATAAATAAATAAATACAAATATGTATGTATGTATGTATGTGTGTATATATATATATATATATATATATATATATATATATATATATATATATATATATATATATAAAAAAACAATATTTGCAACTCCTTTCACAGACTGAATAAATAACACTACCAGGTAAAGTCCACAATAAACAGTCTACACAGGCGGATTAGATGTACACAAACGTTGAAGACATCATTAATAATCATATGTAGAGTTTAGCAAATCAGCATCTGTGCTGCCATCTTAAATAGTGGCCTTCAGTGTTTATCTTCGAACAAAAGCAGGATCACATCATCAGGCCTGTGTCTTTTAAGAGCCTGAAAAGGGGCGGCGGGGGGGTCTCCTAAATAAGATGTCTTAACAGGATGATGACACAAGCGTGGATTGGACGGACACACACACAAAATTGGGAGAGAAGAAAGGCATGCACTGCTGCTGGGGCTTTTCTCCCCCACTCTTCCTTCTGCTTTTCAGAAATGGAGGTTAAAAAGCGCACTCTTTCATCGTAGCTCTCCGGGCCTGAAACAGTCCGGTTATTGTGCGACCGAGCGAAAGGCTAGTGTGGCATTTATCTGAGACACAAGAGGAGGATGGGGAGAGGGGGGGCAGTGAATGAGGGGAAGGCACACACAAACACACTCCGAATAAAGAAACATAACAAGAGAAGAGGAATAAAGGATGTTTGTGAAGGGCCCCCTTTCACGCAAAAAAAAATAAAAAATAAAAAAGCGCCTCACAAAACCAGCTCTCCAATTTGCCAATTTCCTTCAGGCGAAGTAAAGGGAGGGATATTAAAAATGTACTGTTTTCTAAACCAGGCGCACTTTTATGTCCCATCCTGCTCTACATGCACTTTTGCATTGTGAATATTGTGTGTGTGTGTGTTTGCTTGAGAATTGGTTTCAAGAACACATCACCACACTTCCAGCTTCATAATATTCGGCCCGCAGCTCGCGCGCCCTTGAACCACAGGATAAACAGAGATCTTTAAGATGCCAGGGCCACGCATCTGTGGTGTTGCCATGGCGACCCGGCCATCCTCTTTTGTGTGGCGAGGAACACAACAGGTAATTCTGAGCAACTGCTGGTCCCATTATTGAACCCGCTGTTGAGTGCGGCTCGCAGAAAAAGAAAAAGAAAGAAAAAAAAACACAAAAAAAAAAAAAACATGGGGCGTGACCTCATGGCAGCTTCCAGATTTAAAAATAGCAGAGTTAAGTTTTAGTGAACAAATAGATTCTGAAGAGATTTGATTTTAATGAAGCGCTGAACGCAGGCTTTTACGAGCTGCTTTAAAATATTGGTGACATTTAGGTTAGAAAGGAAATGCGTCAGAACGCTGTTACATATGGTATCTCTAGCTAAATGATTCATTGTGCTGTTAAAAAAAAAACCTACTAAACATGGCCAAGGAACAACTTTATCCACTTTAAAAATGCTAGAATCTATAAATATAAGTTTTATAAGTATATAAGCAGGTGGAAAGGGTAAAAGTAGGCCTACTGTTACTCACCAAAGAATGTACTGTAAGTTAAGTAAAAGTACCCATAATAAAAACTACTTAAGTATGAATTAAACAATGGCTTGTTTAAAAATAATCACACTAGCTATTGTCTCAAATTAGAGACCAAATTCCTCAACGCCGATATCGTAACAGGCTTCAGAAGGCAAAGCCACAAGAGAAACCTTCCTGGTCGTGACTTCGAAAAGCTCTCAGGGGTTCAGTCATGGATGGTTTGTTGTTGTAACATTAATGCATCTCAACCCACAAGCTCTGTGATTATCATCAGTTGGCACCAGTTCTCAAGTTCTCTATGTGATTTGATATGATTAGGTGGAGAGTATAACAGTCCTGTCAGCATTGTCGAGTCAAATGAAATCGAAAACCGCGAACAAACTAATAGCGGAAAGATAGAAGAGTTACACGGAACACGGATACTTTAAGCTAGCTTGCTTAGCTGGAGTTTAAAAGTGTTAAACAATGTTATGGTTACATTTTGACATGCCCTGCTACGATTAAATCAAATATTAAATGAATAAATAAATAAAAACTCTGACAAATGCAGCTTAGTTTACTAGCGGTTAAATAGCCTCTCAAAGTACTGTAACTGGGTAGTTTTTCCTCAGGATTTGTACTCAGTAATGAGAGTATTTGTAATCCGTTACATTACACCACTGTATACAAGTATTGCCCCCATGTCCTGCTCAAACAAATAGGTAGCCAACTAGTTAACTGCTAGTTAACCAAGTTGTATTTATCATCATATCAGTAACTGGATCTCAAAACATAACTGACTGAACCCTGAAGATTTGTTTAACACTTTTTTTACTAACTATATCTAAGTAAGCTAGCTAGCTAAACACACTGAAATGTTCTGTTCCAGCCCTTAAAGTCCCCATGAAATCAATATTGAAGTTTCGTGAATTTTAGCATGAATATGTTCGCCTTAAGGTTATCTACAAGCTAGTGCACTCCAAAAAAGAAACTGCATTTAGAAGATTTATGCATTAAATATTTACAGTCTCCCTCTACCACTGATACTGATCACCAATACAATTTCGATGACATCATTCAGCACTTCAGCTTCTCATCAGATTTTCTGTCCAATCAAGTGCTCTCTAGAATCTGAAGCTGTAAGTTTCCGGGCTGTGAGGTAAGAGAAACAGCCCGGGAACTTACGGGCTTCACCGTTCAGGACATCCTGTGATGGCCCAGGCCTCACCAAAGCCCATGTTCTCCTCCTGCTACAAACAGGATATATGCTTTCTCCACATGCCTAGACAGGGAGACCACAAACAACGGAGGGAATATACAGAAATAATAAAATGACCTTTAAGGAACATTAGACAAGCCATAAAAAGCAAAAGCAAAGGAGAGGTAGATTATGAAAGAAAGAATCAAAGTTTGTGTGTGTGTGTGGGGGGGTTAGGTAGGTGATGCAAATTGACTGGTTCCACGACATGAACCAGAAACTTCCATTACACAATTCGTACACAGCAGTAAAGGAAATATGGTTTTGCTGTTGTGGCTAATATAAGATTCCTAGTGGTCAGAAGGCGTTGATTAAGTCTCTCTATCAGCGGCACTCACAGAAGTACAGCTGCAAATCACAGGTTTGTATTAATGCTGTTCTGATGTTATCATTTGTGTAGTAACAGCTCATTCGTTCAACATAAGAGTAATAACAAACTGACTAATAAAACATATCGTAACTTAAAATCGTTCTGTAAAAAGTTCTTTTTAAATAAAACATGAAGTTTTTCTGTAATTAAATGTTTATGGAATGAGTCTCCAGTCTCAGCACTTTACTTATTTATTTATTGTTTTTAAAGAGGTTTTTAAACATGGGAAAGTCTTCAGGACTTTACACTTTGTGGTTTCAAGCTGCATTCTTGCCTTATTAAGTTGTCGAGAGAGTAACAAAGAGAGGCTGATGAGGGAACAAGTGATAACAGGAACTAACTTGTATCATGGACATTCACAATGTTAAAAGCGAATTAAAAAAAAGTAGGGTATGTAATTCATAATAAATTCAAAAATTGTAATTGTTGCCAAATTTCTGTGGTGTAAGAGGAACTATGTGGGGTGTGTTGTTATATAAAAACACTTCAGGGTGGTAATTACGTTCCTGTTTTACCACTTTCTAAATTAAGGGGCACTTGTTAAAAAAAATTACAAATAAAAAAAAAAATCATCACTAATCTCCACTATAGTGATATGTTAAAAAAATAAATAAAAGCGCATTAGATACAATTCGAAAAGAACTTATCGTACATCAACGGCTGCTGATTCAACCGGAAGGCTGAACAAGAAAGAATGAATCTGTATGAATTTATTTGTTCAAATCACTGCTCTGAAGTCAGATCAAGAAAAAGATATTAAATTCAACATCCGTCTTTTTAAAATATAAATCATAATTACACAGTATGAATACTTAAATAACAAAAAATTTATTATAATAATAATAAACGGAAAAAAAAATTGTTTTCTGAGTGCTGGTGTGAAGGTTGCAATTCTCGACCACATCAATGATGGAACAGACCTCCTTTTCACATAAACACACACACACACACACCCCATCCTTAGCTTTAACCTCCCCACCACTGATCTACGCAAAGTTCTAAGAAGACAAAGATAATATCAAATGTATAAGCTGTTATAATTGGTATCAAATGAGATACCGGATATAAGCACTGATGCACAAAGCAAAAGAGCTCATAACCTAATGAGACGAGTAAGACTCCTTACAGTTTATATACTCCTTACAGTATGTATGTATGTATATACGTAGAAGAGTTAAGAGTTGTGCGTATACTACTCCACAATCCAATTTTTTAGGAGATAAACGATCAGGTTTACCCAACACTCACTAAATCTCCTGTGTAAACAATTGAAATAAAAATAACAACAATAATAAAAAACTCTGTACAGATTCCCATCTGCAATGAAAAGAATTTTCAACCCACATTTCCTACTTTCTAACAAATTTACACAGCATCATCCAACACACTTAAATGATTACAAACTTCAGTTACAGTGTCGCATGAGTCAGTCGAAGCGATGCAACCAAACCTGTTATTTCATCCTCAGCTACACTGTGATATCAAGTGAAAACACTACAATAACATAACTGTCATGCTCATCGAGGATTAAAATAATGGTTCAATAATTCTGATTAAACACCATGATCAGAAGTCAAAAGTCAATCCCCCACCTACCAACAACATCTAACTGTACACACACTATTTGCGACCAAATATTTAACAGTCTTTGGTTTATTTTAACCAAATCATGAACTATAACGGTCTAGTAAGTTATCGAACGATATGAATAGTCTCCGTGTTCTCATGGGCGATGGAAGGGGGACATGCAAATTGGGTGCAGCGATATTTCCATGGCACATTCTTCACCAGTGAAAGCCCTTGCTGTGCTAAAAGAGCTGTTGTGAATTATTCCAGTTTGTGAAAAGGGGAATGAATACACAAATAACCAAGCAAAATAAAAAGTCCAAACAAATCTGTCTGTGATAGCTGCATCTAAAACGAACACGATTGCGAGGCCAGCCTTGCCTTATCTTCTCTTATCTTATCTTATCTTTCGTAACACTAGCACGCGTTGTGCAGAATTCTGCGAGGTGTAAAACTAAATTTGTTTTTATGCTGCTGGACAAATTATTGCACCAATCGGTTACAGAGGTGTGTTTTTATTACAGGGCACACACACAGAGACAGAGAGAGAGAGAGAGAGAAATGGACTAAAAAGACTATATAAAAACTTCTTTGCATTTTTGAATATTTTAGAGAGTAAAACAGTACATATTTCACACACACGTAATGAGGAACGAGTTTGTTCAAGACACACAAATGCTCAGCGTTTCGATTTCATTTAGCATGAAGCAAAGAAACATTTGAAAGAGTGATCGCTGAAGAAATATTACTTTACTAAGAATAATCTTGAGAAGTTAAAGTCACCAAGCTAAAAACTTTACAGGTTGCATATAAGTGTTAAAGTTGGAAACATTAAATAGGTATCACGGGGTACTAACCTAAAAAAAAAATATTAAAAAAAATTGTTATACTGCTAATGTTATTATTGGATTAAAATGTCTTTAAATACTTAAAAATGTATTTATTTATTTCAAATCTTACGATGTACCTGTATAGATTAGTACATCAGCAAAATGATTATTTAAAATTTACTTTAAAATTGACTGAAATGCTATCCAAAACCTTTTTTTTTCAATTGTGAACACTTTATACGATAAATTGTTGTATATTTAACAGATACGAGCGCTGATCTTTAAATACGAATCTCTACACCTCTAATCTTTTTCACATTTGGAACTTGTGTTTTGTTTTTTCAAACTTAGGAGAAAATTCATTAAGTCACCTAAGGCGCCCGAACTCATGTTCAAGCTTGCAGGATCACTCCCCCCCCCCAATACTCCCAACACCTTCTCAGAAAACAAAAAGAGACAAAGTAAAAACAAGAAAGCATGTGACATGACAAAAAAAAGGAAAGAAAGAAAAGAAAAGAAAAGCGGAGTATATTGACCAGTCTTGCCTTCTGTATTTAGAGTAAAACCTGTTTGGCAGTTGTGAGTGGAAGCCGTAATTCAAAGGGATCAGTTTCCTTTTATTCTTGTTCAGGCAGATTTACAGCTTTTAGTAAATGCTACCGCAACGTGAATGTACCCGCTGCACACTACCTTTACTACCCTGTGTGCTGCGTGGAGAAAATTCTCAGCAGTTGGAATGCTTAATTATAAAATTGCAGAAATTATTATAGTTATAATCATTATAATAACAACAACAACAACAATAAACACAAGGAAAAAAGGTGTAATTAATTGAACACTAATTTAATTAATTCAACTCAACAAATGTGGTAGGTTTTTCGGTTTGTTTTGTTTTGGTCATTATTGCATTTGCATGATGCATTTAACACTGCTTCACCAAAATGATCTTAAAAGCATCTTGAGATTTTACAAACGTTGACAAAATGGAACAAAATTCCTAGCTACAATTTTTTTTTTAGCAATAAATTAAAAAATAATAATAAATGAATCCCTTCAGATCTTCAAAGGCCTCTGGAAATTGTCAAATGTAAAACAACCTGACATGAGTTATTATGCAAATGCGTATCAGTAGGCTCAAAGGCACGTACGTTTACATAGGAAAAGTAATGATACTTACTTAAGAAAAGTAATGACCCCCCCTTTCTGCTGAACAGTAGGACAGTTGTGCTGATTTACTTTGGCCGCTGCGTATTTGTTCACCTTTTTCTGCAGCTACTCATTAAACTCTGTTCTTATGTCTGATTTACGCTGCCACTCTGCCTTCATGTCACCGCTGAGAGAGAGAGAGAGAGAGGGGGGGGGTGTAGTGGAGGACGAGTGTTTGGGAACATGTGGGCTACTGTGAAAGTGTTGATGGCACTTTCCATGTAATGTGCAACAAATGAGGCAGGTGTTGTCTAATATACACAAATTCTGACTATTTAGATTTAATTTCCCTCAACTAAAGAAACATTTGAAATAAAGTTGCTTTGTTTTGATGCCCCCGGGGGTATTTTAAGAAACATTACACCCTTGCTATTGAAAAATGCATGACAGGTTGTGATAGTCAGAACTTTACAGGTTATATTACACCTTGATCAATATAAAGAAAGAAAGAAAAAAAGAAATACAAATCTGATATAGTGACACTGTTAATGTCACAGATTTAAATGTCAGCAAAAAGGTTATTACTACATTGTTAAATGACTGAAAATGGACTACGATATCAAATATAATTTGCATTATTATATATTCATACAGGTTCGTATAAATGTAAAAGTGAATAATGTATCGGTGTCATGTTGTATCTTAATAAAGAATCTGAAGAATCTGAAAATAAGACTGTTGGTTATCTTTTTAAACATCAGACAACGTTACTACAAAAACGACAGTATTTATAAAGAACAAACATATAAAGTGCAAATTTGAGAAGTTTTCTAGGGTTATTTGTTACAGATGCCAGTTTGTGGTTGAAAAATAATTCACATTTTGGAGGGTTTTGTGCTTTATTTTTGGTCCAGAAGAGTAAAACTAACAAAACTTTTGACCAAAAAGTTGCATTTTTCCATTAGAAAATAAAATTAGCTAAAGAATATAATATTTCACAATTAATCCCAACACTAATAAGAATGTAATTTATTGAATCACTGGGGCAATTCTGTGAGAATAGACGGGTTTCTACACGACTAGGGTATTTATTATTTTTTTCATCCCCTGATCCAAATGAAGAAAAAAGAAAACAAAACAGTTTTGTGTGTGTGTGTGTGTGTGTGTGTGTGTGTGTGTGTGTGTGTGTGTGTGTAAAACTTACATTTCCAAGTTGGGTCGCAGTAAGTGCACTAGAACACACTGGAAATTGTGCATACAATCTGGCAACCTTGAGTCTTTATCTAATCGATTTTAGTCCAATCTGCGGTGTCAGTTTCATGCATTTGACATTGACATGCCAATTTTTGCCAATAATCCATGAGATGACAAGATACAAAATGACTAAACTTTCAAATGGACATTTTTAACCCTGCTGAATTTGCATTTTATACTACTTTCCATCAAGATAGTTGGAATATAATAATTCAAATAAAACAGAAAATAAACTGATTTAATATATGGAAAAGTTTTTCAGGATCTTTCTAGAGAATTTTTTAACTTCTTGTCCTCTGCCATGCGATGTGTCCGTATGATTAACGTCCCATGACGCAGTCATACCTTTCCACCATATGTTAAAAACTCAAGACAGAACAATGTCTGAAATATTCCTGCTCTCACAAAGCACAATGGCATCCTGTGTGTGCGACACAAACAGACTGCATTACTTTCTCTCTCCTAGTGACACATGAAACAAAGAAGAGTAAGTGATGGCATAACTCTGAGGATTTGAATGACAGCAACGACAAAAGCACGTTATGCATCTTTGGGTTTTTTTTTTTTTTTTTTTTTTTTTTTAAACACAGACTGGCTCATTTGAAGTAATTGATGAGGTGACAAGCCCAGAGGAAAAACACACTTCACAGGCCATTGTTACAGCTGCTCTCATCAGACCTCTAGTTCAATAGGACACCAAAAAACAAACAAACAAGGAAAAAAAAAAAAAAAAAAAAAAAAAGCAGCGCTGAGCACGAGGACAAAGTTTGAAAACGAGACAAGAAGAAACGCACTTCTGTTCTCTCTGCCGATCTTCCAACACCAGGGGAAGATTGATTAGGATGCTGTTCCAGCGGGCTGCTGTAGGTAGTATGTATGGGATCGTACAGGAACACAGATCAGATCCACACGATCATACACTGTCTTACACTTTCCTGTTCGCTACTGGTTTGTGTTAGAGAGGTGTCCGTTGTGCAGAAATAAGATGTTGACGGAAACACACTCCGGGACAAACAGATGATTTGAACATGAGTGTAGAAAACTGTGCTGGTGTCATGTCTAAGCGAAGCAGAATCAAGTACAGGAACAAGAGGGAACATTAAGCTCTGACAATGTCTGAAAACGCTCGGTCTGAGAAATCGACTCCTCAGTCTCCCCCCCTTCCGTCCCAATTATCAGGAAATCTAACAAGTGAAAGCAATTTCACACAAATAGGAAGACACATGAAGCGTTAGATGTTAGAAGACCTGACCCTGCATCTTATCTAAAAGGAAGAAATAAAGAAAAACAAACTATATGTCAGAGAGAGAGAGAGAGAGAGGAAAGAATGTAAGAGAGAAAGAAAGAAAGAATGAAAGACATCCAGAACTGAGGACAAGGAAAGAAAAAGGTAAGAAAACAAATATAATGGAGAAGTAAGAAAGACAAAAGATGTCAGAGAAAGAAAAAAAAAAGAAAGAGTACATGTATGACAAAGAAAGAAAAACAAACTGTCAGAGAAAAACACAAAAAGAACACAAAAAATGGAGTGAGGGAGAAAGAGAAAAAAAAGAAAGAAAGAACAAACTGAATAAAAGCAGAACAGAGGTCTGAGCGAGAGGCAGAGATGGATGGAGGAAAAAGGAGGAGAGAATGGTGGAACGGTGGAGGAAAAGGTCAGGGACTCCCCCCTGTCAGGCTGCTTTGTGCATACTCAGCCACTGTAAAGCCAAACACTTGCAGCCACTTTGCCAACTTCCTCATTTAAGGATCCGCTGGGAATCTTCACTCCGGACCATGTGACATCATGCAGAAACGACATCCCAGATTATTTGGGATCTTACACAGCGAGGGACTTTCTCAAACTAAAATCCCTCAATTCCACCAATCACGCTGACACACACACGGTTTCCTGTAGGTCTAAATGCTCTTTCCTGTATGAGACCAAAGCACTGAAATTCTTAATATACCATTAATCTCATTGTCCACTAATAGGTTAAATTTATTACAGAGCATCAGCAGCTCGTTAGACTAAACTCCCCTCACAGAGCACTGAATTATGCCGAGTTTCTCCATGAATGCGACCGCCTGCAGGCCGACTCAGTACAGATGTGCCCTCTGGCCCTTCTTAACACACAGAGATACTTACCAGAGCCTAAATGGAGCAAGGTCACACGACTTATGAATTCCATGCTAGTTGAGGCTGGTTGGCACGACATGCTACTGCACTTGCGGGATGCTGATTGCATTTTGCTGGTTTTGCTGGTTTTGCTGGTCTTGTATACAGAGACGTACCTCTGAAATCTGCACCTTCCATCATGAAAAAGGTTTTCACCCAGTCACATATCTCCACACACCTTGGCTACGTCTCAGACCAAATATGACTTACAGTAGCGTGGAAGAGGAGGACAACCATAACATGGTGAATACCACATTTGGAGATTTCAACTCCATGTACGTTTCCACTCAAAACATATGTACAGATAAAAGCCTAATTTTTCACTTTCTGTAGAAATAAAGAATAAAAGAAGAGAGGTCCAAATGGAAAGAAAGAAGGAAAGAACAGGTGACGTGTAGAAGACAGCTGAAGTGTGTAAAGCATAAGGATCTGAGCGACTTTGACAAGGGCCAGATTGTGATGGTTAGACGACTGGGTCAGAGCATCTCCAAAATGGCAGGTATTGTAGGGTGTTCCTCGTATGCAGTGGTTAGTACTTACCTAAAGTGGTCCAATTGAAGGACAACTGGTGAACGGGTCATGGGCTCCCAAGGCTCATTGATGCGCATGGGGAGCGAAGCCAAGCCCATCTGGTCCGATCCCACAGACGAGCTACCGTAGCACAAAATGCTGAAAAATATCACGCTGGCTCTGATCGAAAGGAGTCAGAAGTGCACACAGTGCATGACAGCTTGTTGTGTATGGAGCTGAGTAACTGAAGACTGGTCAAAGTGCTCATGCTGACCCCTTGTACACTGCTGAAAGCACCTACCATAGAGCAGTGGAAGAAGGTTGCCTGGTCTGATGAATCACGTTTTCTTTTACATCGTGTGGACGGTCTGGTGCATGTGCGTCACTTACTTGAGGAAGAGATGGCACCAGGATGCACTATTGGAAGAAGGCAAGGCAGCAGAGGAGGTTTGATGCTCTGGGCAATGTTCTGCTGGGAAACTATGGGTCCTGACATTCATGTTGATGTTACTTTGACACGTACCACCTACCTAAACATTGTTGCAGACCAAGTACACACCTTCACGGTAACGGTGTTCCCTAACGGCAGTGAATTCTTTCAGCAGGATAATGCACCCTGCCACACTGCCAAAAGTTGTTCAGGAATGGTTTGAGGAACATGACAAGGAGTTTAAGGTGTTTACTCGGCCTCCAAATTCCCCAGATGTCAATCCGATCGAGCGTCTGTGGGATGTTCTGGACAAACAAATCCGATCCATCGAGGCCCCCACCTCACAACTTACACGACTTAAAGAATCTGCTGCTAATGTTTTGGTTCCAGATTCCACAGCACACCTTCAGAGGCTCTCTGGAGTCCATGCCTCGACGGGTCAGATGTGTTTTGTTGGCACGAGTAGGACGTACACGATATCGGTCAGGTGGTTATAATGTTAATGTGTGTCAAAGAAAGAAAGAAAACCGCAGTTACTGAATATTACAATTAGAGGTGTAGTGTTGTTCGTGTTGTCATCATTGTCATATGCACACGTCTGTCCGTCCATCCTCGTGTGTGCGAGGTGTACCTGTTGCTATTAATAGTTTAGAGGAAGAAGAAGAAAAAAAAACACACACACACACAATAACTCTTTGACTTCACTTCAGAGATTCTACCACTGTCTTGTTTATGGCACAATAAATCAGTGTTCCATCCGTCACATGACAAAAACAAGAAGTGAAGACCTGACACACTCATTACTGCACAGCTCACACACCACGGGGTGGCAAAGGGTTTGCGTTTGGTGTGTTGATGTGGAGTTGAACGCAGCATGGCCAAATGAACACAGCACGAGGGTTAGGGTGAGGGTGAGGGTTAGGGTGAGGTCAAGAACAAACATTGTACCCCAAACGCGTGTTGGGTTAATTAAAGAACTGACGCCCGACTTGAGATCCAAGAGCAGATTATAAAGCTGATCAACCACGCACAGCCTGCACACTGAGACATGTCTAATCACCAACTTTCCCTCCTCTAAATGATATAATATTATGCAAAACGCACCAGATATATCTCTCTCACACACTCACTCACTCACTCTCTCTCTCTCTCTCTACGTCACGTTACGGACCACGCGAAACTTTCAGACTCACCACACTCCGTGGGAAACCGTGCTGCCGCCCAGACAAAAACCCAGAACTTCTTATTCCTTTGCGAAGTCACGCTGACCGCATGCGTTAGTTGTCAGTGTTGATGTTGGTGTTGTGTTTTGTTTTTGTTTCTTTCTGAGCAGCGTTTTAATTAGAGCCACGCGCTCAAACGAGAAATCACACACAGCTCGAGATCATTATAGCTCGAGATCATTATAGCTCGCGTTCCCGTCTAACGTCTAGGCGCTGTCCGGTCTCCCTGCACAAGTCACTTTCTGGTTTGCGCGCGCGTGTGTGTGTGTGCGCGTCCAACATTTCTGTCTCCTGCCGTTCACCTCCCTCTTAAAGGGAAAGCTCTTCATGTCAGTACACAGAAACCTGCTGGACTGCAACACAAACAAGAAAAGATTTATTATTAGGCCTTATTATTATTATTATTAATAATAATAATAATAATAATAATAATAATAATAATAATAGGCTATTATTTATTTTATTTTATTGCTTTTGGTCTGGAATATTGTTTGACCTCGTCTTTCTTTATTTCTTTTTTTTCCCTTGTTGCTTGTCCCTCTATCCTACCTTCTTTCTTTCTTACTTTCTTCCCTTTTGCTTTATACCTTTGTCCTACCTTCTTTCTTTTTTCTTTCTTTCTTTTTTTCTTTCTTTCTTACGTTCATCATTCTTGCTTTATACCTTTATCCTATCTTCCTTCTTTTTTCTTTCTTTCTTTCTTATGTTCTTCCTTCTTGCTTTATACCAGTATTCTACCTTCTTTCTTTCTTTCTTTCTTTTTCTTTCTTTATGTCTTTCTTGCTTTCTTCCTTCTTGCTTGGACCTTTATCCTACCTTTTTTCATTCTATCTATCTTTTCGTTCTTCCTCCCTTTCTTCCTTCCTTCTTTCTTGCTTGGACCTGTATCCTACCTGTTTCCTTTCTTTCTTTCTTTCTTTCCTTCCATTTAATCTATATTCATCTTAGCGTGTTGTCTCATTATTATTATTATTATTATGATTATTATTATTGCTTTTTATTATTATTATTATTTGATGATTTGGTCTGGGATAGATTGACTTAGGTTGACAGAAGATTAAGTAGGATAAAATGAGTTTAATTAAATAAGTATATGTTAAAAGCGCACTTTCCACTCCTCCCAGTAAAGCCGGAAGTAATTAAAATGAAAACCGTGCCGTGTAGAAAGAGCATTAATATGCTAGGTAGTGTGTGAATTACTGTAATGGACTTAATAAGGGGAAAGTAATACACTGTGATAATGTGGATTAGCTCATGGGATCAGGGAATGACTGGCTAAATCCTCCCTTCTGAACAACTATCCTGACTGTTACTTCAGGAGCTCAGCGTGTTTATGGGCCGCGCGCTGAGCTCAGGACGTGGGTGATGCCATCTGCGTGTACGGAGGGGGGGAGAAGGGGATACCACCTTGAGTGAATTACCCAGGTGAACTCACTGGTTACGCCTTCAAAGCTTGTTCTAACGTCTCTTTTTGTCTCGTTTTTGCTGCATGTGCGCTCACGGCTCGCCGCAGCTTCGCAGGCCCGAGAGTCCAGCGCCATTGTGCCGTTTCTAA